>ML779384.1:126370-138942 GCA_009831015.1 Picea engelmannii
AAGGGTATGAACAACCCATAGCTTTCTTCAGCAAAGCTTTAAGAGATGCTGCCCTGAACTACAATATTATGGAGAAGCAGGCTTTTGCCTTGGTAAAAGCCATAAAGGATTTCAGGGTCTATATTCTCCATTCTCACACCATAGCTTATGTTCCGAATGCGGTAGTAAAGGATATCTTGACACAGGATAACCCTGGTGGGAGAAGGGGAAAGTGGATTGCTGTCATTCTAGAATACGATATAGAGATTAAGCCCACAAAACTGATCAAAGGCCAAGGCCTTGCTAAACTGATGGCTGAATCTAACTTCCAGGATCTTGAAATTAATTTTCTAGATGTGGCAGATGAACAGGGTGAGATGGCGACTCCAAACGTTAGAGAGGTATTTCTCAACTCTCCATGGTATGCATACCTTATATTCGTTCTACAAAATTTACAAGCTCCCCCTAGTTTAACTAAGACTAAAGCTAGATTTTTAAAGTTGAAGGCTTTGAAATTCTGTATTCTAGAAGGAAATTTGTATTGGAAAGACCCTGCAGGTATTCTTTTAAATTGTTTACTAAAAGATGAAGCTGATAAAGTGTTGCAAGAGTTTCATGCAGGAGAATGTGGTGGCCATTTGAACTGGAACGTTACAGCCAAAAAAATACTCATAGCTGGATTTTACTGGCCCACCCTATTTGCAGATGTACATCAGAAAGTAACAACATGTCACCAGTGTCAACTGTTTGAAGGTAAAAGGAAACTCCTTCCTCTACCTCTTAAACCAATCTCAGTTGAGGCTCCTTTCCAGCAATGGGGACTCGATTTCATTGGAGAAATACACCCTCCGTCTTCAGGCCAACACAGGTGGATTCTTACTTCCACTGATTATTTTACCAAATGGATCAAGGCTGTACCAAGCAGGCAAGCCACTGACTCTGTTATTATCAAATTTCTTGAAAATAATATTTTGTCTCATTTTGGTTGTCCTAGAAATATCATTACTGACAATGCAGTTGCCTTTCGGTCGAAGAAACTCATAGATTTCTGCAACCGGTACCACATTGGCTTGGGGCATTCCACAACCTACTACCCTCAGGGGAATGGGTTGGCGGAGTCTTCAAACAAAACTTTGGTAAATCTCATCAAGAAAAAATTGCAGGAAAACAAAAAATCATGGCACGATAAATTGGTATTTTCCTTATGGGCAGATAGATTGACCACCAAAAGGTCAATTGGCATGTCACCTTACCAGCTGGTCTATGGTATAGAGGCAGTTTTCCCTACTTCTCTAGGAGTCCCTGTCATGAAATTACTGCAAGAGATGCAAGCTGAGCCAAATGACTCACAGAGAAGAATCAACCAGATGATTCATTTGCAGCAGACTAGAGAAGAAGTTTTCAACAAAACACAGGTCATCCAAGAAAACATCAAGAAGATATTTGACAAACTAACCAAGGAAGATGATTTTGAGCTGGGAGATCTGGTGTTGAGATGGGACGTCAGGAATGAGGACAAGGGAAAGCATGGGAAATTTGACAACCTGTGGACAGGGCCTTACATGATCCAAGCTTTCAGAGGAAACAATGCTTTCTTGCTAAACAACGTCGATGGGTCAGATCTGCCAGGAGCACCTGTGAATGGCAGAATGCTGAAATATTATGTCCCTCCTCAGTAAAAGATTTGAAGAACTCACTCTCCATTGTACATACCAGTTTAATTTTCATTTTTTCACTTGGATTTCTGAGTGATAAACATTAGTCAGTCGGTTGAAGCCCGAAGAGAAGGCCCTAAGCTGCTGACCATTGTTTTTCCAAGTTTTGAGAATAAGATCAATGAAGGCTACTAGGAAGATATGTTCAGAATGACAAGAACCAAGATTCTTGGCACTTAACAGGGCAAGTACCATCCCCAGGTGGAGCTGTTGTTATCACCCCATAAATTATGGGAATCAACTGATGACTTGGATATTATCTGTATCTAGTGTTTTTCATGGACAAATAATTTTTCATTCTGTAAATAATTTGAGAAAAAGGAAAAAGAAAAGAGAAAAGAAAAGAAAAAAGAAAAGAAAAAAGAAAAGAAAAAAGAAAAAGAAAAGAAAATGAAAAAGAAAAGAGGGCATAAAAGAATTGAAAAGAAAAGCCCCATGCAATCATAGTAACTTGGCCATACCTTTCAAGCATGGCTAAGTTCTTTTTAAATTTAATGTTGCTAGGTTAGTGAATAAATCTGACTAGACTGTCTAATCCTGGTCAGATAGCCCTTAGGTTAGATTAGTGAATAAATCTGACCAGACTGTCTAATCCTGGTCAGATAGCCCTTAAGGTTAGATTAGTGAATAAATCTGACCAGACTGTCTAATCCTGGTCAGATAGCCCTTAGGTAGAGTAATTTCTTAACCCAACAGTTTAATCTGGGTTAATTTTCCTAGGAAGATAGGTTAGCAGGTAGGTTAGTTGCTTCATTTGCTTCACCACCCATGAAACCAGATTGATGAAAATGCTACACCATGTCTCCTTTGCCTAAGAATAGTTTAGATGATGTCCCCTTGGTGGTGTCTATGTGAAAAATTGGGAAAAACCCATAAAATTCTTTATATCCTAAGTTTTTCCCCAAGTACATATTTCTCTGCTCCCAGCTTATGTTTCCTACACATCTCGATGGTTCTGATCCAGGCGCCAAGATCTACGGTGCATAGCGCATTCCAGACCCCCTTGACCATTCTGCTTTTAACCAGGGGGGGTCCAGAATCGGTAATAACATGGGCGCACATCTGGACGGCTCAGGGAGGAGCACTTAAATCAACGGTCCACAATGGATTCCGGACCCCCCCCATCCGTTCTGCCTTTAATGGAGGGGGAGGGGGTCCGGAATGAGTATTAAAGAGCACGCTCATATTTGCAGCCAGGAAACAAGCGCACAGATCAATGGATCACAATGGATTTCGGACCCCCCCTGGTGTTCTTCTTTTAACCGAGGGGGGGGGGGTCCGGAATGGATATTCCTTTTGGCAGGCCCCTGGTCATACGTGGCGTCGGCCTATTGGTCCTCAAGTCCCATCCCCCACAAGCTATCTGATAGCCCGTCACTCATGGACGTCATCCTCCACTGAGTCCACTTGTTCCACTTGTTCCTGGGGTCGTGTCACATCCCATAACTGCTGTCAATCCCTGTTGTCAGTCCTTCACCCTTTTCACTCATGACCAGCCCCTTATTGTGACTTTCACTTCAAATCACCTCCAATCCCTAGTAGCCACGTCACCCATCCGTATGTTTTGGCCACCGTCACCTGCCATATCACCCCCAAGTGGCCCGTTGTCCATTAATTACTGGATAATATACCAATTGTCATGCTGACCAATTTCCCGCATTCCACCGACCCTAGTTTTAAATAAAACTACCGTTATTCCCCTTTCATTCTTTATTCGTCCATCACGCCAGAAATCTTACCTCTTATTCCTCCAGTTCTTCCCCGTCGCCTTCATCCACAGTCAGTCGACCCCACTAACATATTGTTTATTGCAGGTACTGTTGCAGAGATGGCGCCAAAGCCAAGGCTAGCGGAAGGAGAAGAGAATCATTTTCTTCCTCCTCCTGTTGACCTAGACAAAATCCTATTGGTGGATAAAGACAGGTTGATCGTAGATACCATTTGCGACTTCGATTTTTCAGACCTCCAGTCATGGCTCCGAGAAGTGTTCCTAGATCAGAGCGACGAGATTGGACTCTGGGAGTCCAATTTTCCCCTGTACCTTTTTCCCCAGACCCACCACTTTCCCGAATTCGCCCTCAAATGCCAAGCACATTATATTCCCGACTAGAGGGCCATCATCTCATCATCTGGAGACGTCCTCTTTTTCATCACTCCTGAAGACATTGACCAAATGATGCAATTTCCCCGTGCTGATTCTGTCTCTCCTTTTGACCTAGAGATCCTTACAGAGCTGTATCAAAAGATGACCTTTCCACAGAGAGCTCAAATTTTCGAGCTGTTCCTTCCCACCTCCACTCAATTCCCTTCCACCAATCCACCTTACCTGTCATCCATGTTCTCCACCAAGGGAAACCAGATCATTTCCTCTCTTTGCGCTCTGTTAGGATATTATTCCGACCAGTGGGTAGATGAGACCATTCTAGGTTTTCTATCCATTTTCTCCACTGACGAAAAACCTACCACCCAGTTCGATTTCAGTACCTTCCTGGCCAACAATATTCACGAGAAGTTCGTGAACTTTGGCACGGAGGGCATGTTTATATATTCGTCCATATTGGCCTACATGTTTGTTTTTTATCAAGCTGATAAATTCAGTTTTTCTATGTAGAAAATGGATGCAGATGGAAAGCCTCAGCCAGTAATAGCATGGACCTCTTGATTGAAGTGTAACTCTGCTGAATATGACTTCAAAGCATTCATTGATCTGTTTTACCACCTGGTGGTAAGCATGTTGAGTGGCAGGCCTGAGCCATGAATAAACGATGAAGTCCAGAGAATTCTACATCTCGTGGACAACACAAAGACAGGAGACTGGTACCTATACCAAAACCACACCGAGATCAGAGTTTTTGGGTGCGAATTGGCACCTTACAAACTACTTCAACATGTGTCAGTAAGAATCTTTGCGTTAGAATATATTAGACAGATAATGAATTCAGATGACATTCATTTTGTTTCCCTAAAGAAGAAGCAACAATTGAGAATCAAGGGGCAAATTGGTTCTTTCATCTGCAATAGTTGAGGCGCCGGGGAAGAAGCTGACAAAATGTTGAAGGAGATGAAATTCTTTAAGAGTTTCACATGGCACTATGATCCATACGGGATCATTTCAGAAATGCGGGTGAGGAATAATAATATCCCGTATGTGCATGAGTCCAAGCCCGAGATCGAAAAATTTGCAAATCAGACAGTATGGGTGCTTGACACCTTAGTCGAAATGGAACAACAAGTTGAAGTGGAACAACAGGTGCCCTCGACGAGTGTGCCACCCATTACCACACCTCAAGTCCCCAAGGAAAAAAGGCCTCGACAAGAGTCATCTCCACCTATAACAGAGGTGTCATCAGAGGAGTTCCAGATGTACACCAAGAGGCCAAAGATAGTTTCAATGCCTGGCATGACAGTAGAACAAGAAGTCCCGCCTACCATAGTAACTACCCCAGTGATCAAGCCGGTCATTCTACCTTTTGGTTCGAGAAAGCATAAGGAAATAACAACACAAATATCGAAGAAACCCACAGATTATCCCTTGGATACTCAGCCAAGCAAAACTAGGCCCAAGTTGGTCATTTTCTAGAAGTACGAATTGATCAAGAAAAAGAACCAGACCCTCACCAGCAGTACTTATGCCCAGTTTCGAAAACAGTCGTTAACTGCGCAACACAGGCTATTGTCTGCATTTGATACAGAAAATGGAAGAATGCACATGGCCTACCTCCAAGCCCAGGTACTGGATCCCAAAGTGATCTCAGACTACAAGAGGGACACCTTCGAATTCCAGGCGAAGGACGTGCATCCAACAGATCAGATGGATCTGCACAAACAAACAGGGGAGATGGTTTTTCACACATTGGCACACGCTTTAGCTTCCGCAGCAAAATTTCAGATGTCACTGAATAATGCTTAGACACAACTCAAGCTGGAGAAAATATCATCTTTCGCAAAAGATAACAGAATCAAGACGTTGGAGGAGATGGTCCTCAAGATCGGTTATGATCCTGCGAACGTCAAAGCAGCAGAAGAGATGACAAAGAAAAAGAATGCAGACATCGCATCCTTAAGAAAACAACTGAAACTCCCGCCCATAGAGGACTCACAAGCGATGGAGATAACAGAGAAAGAAGGGGAGAAGGATGAGATGCTAAAGTTGCTGATGGAGCAGAATGCTTAGCTCAAGGAAATGGAAGCTGAGATGGAAAAATTGTTGAAAGAGAAAGAACAGATGAAGCATATGGAAGGCATTCCATTGAGTGCTATCCCCATTGCCGGATTGAGCACTGCAATAGTTACAACAATTCCATCAGCAACACCAGTGACATCACAAGAGGGAACAACTGATCTCACCAAATCCCTGGAAAAGATGAACCTACAAGAGACTGAAATCAACATGCTTAAGAAAGAAGTTGAGAATCTCCAGGAACTCAAAACTTCTTTCCAGTCTAGTCTCTCCAAAGAGAAATAGGTAACTGAGCAGCTAAGGAAGGAACTACAACAACTCCAAAAACAAATAGTGGCAGGGAAGACTTTGGCTGAGGTCAAAGAGAATGTATGGACAGACATCATAAAGTCCATAAATGAAATATGGCCAGTGATCCAGATTATGTTTGAACAGAATGTGTTGGTCCAGAGGAGTCAACAGGCCATTGAGAAGTTTAGAATAGAGTTGGGAGACATGCCCACACAAGCAAATGAGATCATCAGATTCTTAAATTCTAAGAACAGAGAAGAGCTAGAGGAACTGAAGATCAAGGACATAACAGAGACCATAATTGAGGTAAAAAGGGTTTTGACTAAGAGAAGTCTAATGCTTCAGCTGGAAGAAAAGTTTCAGGTCAAGGACCAAGGAGTACAAAGATTCTTCAATAAAATTGATGCTCTCCAAAAGAAAGGTCTACCTGGTCTGAAAGTCATTAATGATAAATTAATGACACTCCCAGATTATAAAAAGAGACTGTCTGAAGTGTCTAAAGAAAGTTCGAAGTTTGCTGGGATACAAGGGAGCATCACTGGTAAAGCATTCCTGGATGCCCTTCAGTTGGACATCAGTATCCAACATGAGATTCGATACATTTTCCTCACAAATCCCACGTTTGCTAAATATACGGAAATGGATGAAGTGTATCGGAGACTAATCAAAGTCACTGTGCCTAGTCAGATCAGATGGGAGGAGCTCTGCGATCTTCTCGATTAGAAGCTGAGCTATCCAGGTCCAGTCACCTGTCCAGTCAGAAGAGGTTACACACGAACCTCGCCAACGACCTACCCCAGAAATTCCGCATGCAGTTGTACCGAGTCATCAAGCAATTTTGATTAGTTAAATCAGTTAGGCTAAAAATAGAATGAGCATGCCCTGATCAGTTATGACAGGAACGTTTGTAATTTGAATTATAAATACTTCACCTTTCGAAGTATTGGGGGTTGTTGATCTTTACACCCTGATGCTATCAGACTGTAACCATTTTTGAAGGAGATCTGCCATTAATGAAAAGGAAGCACTTTTACAGGATTCTTGCGTGTTTTCACTGGGGATGTTTATTCTCTAAGTTGAATGTTATTCTTACTTTGTGATCATATTGTTTTCTGAAACTAATCTTTAAGAGTAACGTATGTTGCAGGATTTATCTTAGATACCCTGTTTCTGACTCTGAAGATTTTAATGTTTATCTTCTAATGTTTTCAATTAAGAAATTCTTAACAGCTTGTTAATTGAAAGTATCTTCTCATCTTTTCTTCAATCCATCATTTAATCTACTAAAGATCCAGTGAGTGCATTATCTCTCCCTGTGGAAGTATTCTTTATCGTTTCTGGTTGTATTTCATACTTAATAAATACAGACCCCATAGCCCAATGGAAGTGTAGACGGACTCAACCAAACTCAAAAACACTTTTACAACAAAACCTACCTATTCCTATACCTAGCCTAATATCTAAAGTTATAAACAAAGCTAAATCATATAGAGAGATCCCTCTCTGAAGATGGAAGGGCTAGATTCCCAGCTTTAAAACCTGTTTAAGAAGAACTACTAGGATGAGGGTTTCTGTAGTGGAGAAGAGGCAGATCTGACGGATGAAGAGCATTCATAGCTCACTAGGACATAGGAACCTCATCGAGAAGAGCCAAAAAATTCAGGAATCGTGCCGACTATTGAATTAAGTACTATTAATCCTCATGTTGTTTCAGCAACATTAAGAAATTAGAGTAATCAGAGTCACCAGAGCGCTCAGAGCACTGTCACTAGTAGTCTGTCACATACTCAGTCAAGAAACCTAGGAAGATATATGGAAGATGAGATGAGGTTACCCACCTTCAGAGGAGATGGATCTGAAGATCCTGACCAACATTGGTTTCTATGTGAAGTTGTATGGAGTATTAAAAATATCACCGACGAAGCTGTTAAACGAGCTCAGCTTCGTACTACCCTGAGAGATCACGCATTGAGCTGGTACATGAAATTTTTCCAAGGAGTTGCACCAAAACCACTGAATGAGATTAAGACTACGCTAATTGTTGAATTCAAGAAGCCTAAGTCAAAGTCACAGTGCATTACAGAACTAAAAGAAATCAAGCAGAGAATAGTTAAATCTGTGTGGGAGTTTGATCAGAGATTTAAGACCTTGACAAGCCATTTGAGTTTTCAGATCCCATATGAGGAGAACAATGAAAGGTTAATTATTGCACTCTTACCACACATTAGAGTTCCTCTGATGTAACATAAGATTTATTTGTATGTTGAGGCGTTGGAGATCACCATGAAGTTAGAATTAGCCCCTATGGGAGAATCAAGCTCAGGAATGAGTCAAATCTTGAGTCAACTAACTAGTTTATCTCTGTAGGTCGAAGATATGAAGAAAGACAAGGGAAAGTATAAAAGAGACAACATCTGGTGCATTAGATGAAAATCAGAAGGCCATGAAAAGGAGCACTATCCCCTATTTCATGAATACTTGGCCTTTGGAGCTCCAAGCCCTTTGAATCAAGCTACCCTACCCTGGTGCGAGGTATGTAGATATCGTCATCGCCCTGGTGAATGCTAATATTTGCAAAAATATGTCCATACACTTACAAATATGTATTGTGTGTTTTGTAAGTTGGTAGGACATGATGACAGGGATTGTAGGGCTTACGATCTCATGCATGAAAGGTTGATGGATATATACAAAATTCAAGGCGAAGTACAATAAGAAGGAAACATTGCGCAATATAACTCTCTAGGAAGAGGAAACTTCAACCCTCATGGTGGATTCCGAGGAAGAGGAAGAGGAGGAGGTATGGGTAGAGGTCGATGTCAGATCATCTATTATAACTGTGCACAACTAGGACACTTGGCAAGGGACTGTCAGAACCCTTGTACCACTTGCAGCTACTGCAACTTATTTGAGCATGTTATTGAGGAATGTCCAAAATTGTTGGCTAAACTTCAGGAGAGACGGGGACCTCATCAGAACCCGCAAATACAACTAATCAAAGAAGAACCTCATGGAGTAGATCCTAGAGTCACTGTTATCACTAGAGGAGGCGCTATTATAGGAGAAGACATAGTGACCCAAGGAAAGACTATAGAAGAATCAGGAGTCAGGAAATCTACAGAGAAGACACAAGTGTTTGATGCAAAGAAATAAAAACAAATATTTGAGAAGGAAAGAAAAGAATTTGGGAGAGACCAAGGATATTCATCAAAGACACGACCAGAAGTAAGAGAATGTGGAATGCCTCTCGCATTTGATCAGTCTGCTTCACCCAGAGATGGAAAAGAGGTGAGTAAACTTGTCAGTTTCTTGTATACGTTTATAGAGTTGATCAAAGATGAAAAATCCATACAAGAACTGCAAAATTTTTTCAGACAGTATGAGATAGGAAGGGTAGATCCTTTTCTGAATAAAGAAGTACAAAAACTATCCAAAAAGAGAAGGAAAAATAAAGAACTGCACCTGAATGCTTAGATTGTAGAGTATGATATAGATTATGTAGTCCTCGACTTAGGGTCATAAGTCAATGTCATCACGAAGCATACCTGGGTACTGATGGGAAAACCTAAGTTGATCTATTCCCCTATCAGGATTAGGATGGCTAATCAGTGAGCTGTAAGCTCCTTTGAAAGACTGGAACATGTCCTTGTGGACATCGATGAAGTAAGGATGTTTGCAGACTTCGAGGTGATTGAGATAGTTGATGATAGTTGTCCTTACCTTGTGTTGTTAGGAATTGATTGGGATTTCGATAATTCCACTATGGTTGATTTAAAAAAAATAAGAATGACATTTGAAGGAGATGGCATTAGGGTAATTGCACCTTTGGATCCTGATGAAGGTCAGAGACACACAGAATCCATCAGGAAAGAAGACCGCGCATACGAACTAGAAAACATATACAAATTAACAGCAAGACAACATGATTAGATTAATCCTATGGCAGATGGGAACCTAAGCTGGAAAAGTGACAACACATGATCATCATATTCATAATAATCACTGGAGAATTGGTAGAACAAAATGTATGAAGTATCTACAAGGAGATGTGCTACATTAACTAGAGAAGTCCGATAGATCGGTACAACAGTAAGTAACTTTCCCACCTTTGATGGTCTAAATCACGTAGAAGCATTCTTGTTGGAATTTGAAGAAATTGTACCAACACAACAAGGATTGTTGGCAATGGAGGAGGACCTGAAAGAAACTCAATCAAGATGGTGTGGGACACACAAAAAAAACATTACAGACTGGATACAATGTCGCACTTTGATGACAACGTGATTTTCAGAGCAAGTAGAAGGCTACAAAGTTAGATACACAGGTCAAATTTGTCCGAAGGACCATGTGCGAAGTTGCGAGGAAGCTTGGAGCAACATTCGTCAAGAACAGTGGGTACACAAATTCATCAACACACTGGACACAACCCTTATAAATTGGTACCTACAAGCAGAACTGTGCCTCATCACTATAGATTGGGAAGGTATGACCCAAAAATTTGTAACTACCTTTTTGTTTGAAAGCCAATATCCTACAGTGGATCAAGCGTTACAGATTCTAAGACAAAAAGAATTTGAGGAGGCACCTGGCCTCCCTTTGGAACAAGAAGAGGACGAATGGACTATGCCGACGAAATTTCTAGGCTATTACAATATCAATGCCGACGAAGACGATGATCCTAGGAAGGTGAACATCACAGAAACATAAGGACAAAGAGACATAGAAGGACCAGGAGTTGAACTACCTTTCATTGGACAACTAATTAAAATAAAAAAAATTCAACATTGGAACAAAGAAGACACCAAAACTTGCAAATGTTGGAGATTATTGGGATGCTACCACTATTGACAAGATCACAGAATTACTACATGAATATTAGGACTTGTTTCCAACCAAGTTCAATGATATGAAGGACATAAAAGGGCCATGGAAGAGATGAGGATCCCTTTGAAACCAAATGCAAGGCCAATTAAATAGAGACCCTACAGATTGAACCCTAAATATAAGGAGAAAGTGAAGATTGATCTTGACAGAATATTAGAAGCAGGAATCATAGAACCTGTTGAAGAATCATAATGGATTAGCCCTATGGTAGTACAAGACAAGAAGACATGAGAAATCCGGATCTGTGTAGATCTTAGGAAGCTTAATGATGCATGTTTTCATGACCCATTCCCTACGCCATTCACTGACGAAGTGTTAGAAAATGTAGGAGGACATGAAGTATATTCTTTTACAGATGGATTCTCAGGATACCATCAGATCTGGATTTCCAAGGAAGATCGCCACTAGACCACATTTGCAATAGAATGGGGATCCTACTAGTATATAGTGATGTCGTTTGGATTGAAGAATGCCCCAATCATCTTTTCCAAGGTGGTGGTCGAGGCGTTCAAGGAGTTTTTACATAAATTTCTGGAAGTATATTTTGATGATTGGACTGTTTTTCGCTGATTACACAATCATATTGAATGTTTAAGACTAATGTTGGATAAGTGCAGACAATGTCAAATTGCCTTGAACCTAAAGAAATGCATCTTATTTTCACCCTTTGGAGTGTTGTTAGGTCATATTGTGTGTAATTAGGGATTGCTGGTAGATCCATCCAAAATTACCATAATAGTCAATCTATCCCATCCTACTTTAGTCAAACAGCTATGCACTGCACTGGGACACACTAGATATTACAGGAAGTTCATTAAAGGCTATGCATAGATCAAAACACCCATGGAGAAAATTTTAAAGAAAGACTATCAGTTTCATTGGACAAAAAAATGCCAACAGAGCTTTGACACACTGAAACAGAAAATGGTTACTGCGCCCATTTTGGTTTTCCCAGATTGGATTAAGGAATTTCATGTGCATGTCGATGCATATTCCATTGCATTAGGAGCTGTGTTAGCACAACCCGGATCTGGAGACATTGATGTTCGACAACACAGGTATTCCAACAGAGGATGAACACCTTCAGTAACCACTCACATAACAAGATCAAAGATCAACACATCGATGTTTTCACATGGTAAAACCCCTACGGGGAAACATCCACGGCCCCAGCCAATGCGGCCACTTGGAGCAGTTTATTAATGCAAAGAAAAAGATTATAGAGATATTTTACAAGAGAGTTTCTCACAATCGATCATTGAAAAATGACCCTCCATGCTCTTTAAATAGATATCATGGACCAATTGGGTGTTAAGCCACGGATCAATGGCCATTAAGATCGAGGAGAGTATGAACTGTCGGATCACTCTATGTCGGGAGCATATCGTGACCGTCATATTTCCTAACTACAAATGCATACTAATGCATACTAAAGAAACACACTTTTACCTAACGACATATTAGACCAAGTAGATCTTAACTAACTCCTAAGTGTCTAAATATCCTAACATCCCCCCTTAAGA
>ML779384.1:142873-161385 GCA_009831015.1 Picea engelmannii
CTACTTTATGAAGTGACCCACTTTTATAAAGAGAAGTGGGGATCACTTTTACAATGAGGTTACCTTATAACAGAAAAGTTGTATGCAAAATAACTCTAAAATAAAATATAAAGCTACTTATAGTGATTCACTTTTATACTTGAGGTGAAATGCACTTTACAATTTATAACATGAACTTTTTCAAAAAAGGTAACAAAAGAGAGACTTGAACTCAAGACCTCTTACTTAATACGACAAGTTTTAACGAAATGGTCTAGCAAAACATATTGTAATGTTCAAAAGGAGGATTGGGGGTGTTGTTGTTGTTGTTGTTGTTGTTGTTGTTGAATATGCTCCAAAAAAACTCTTTTCACACAAGAAATTTTTTTTTTTTCTTCTCGATGACAACAAGGGTTAGATCTCGGTTAGCTTACCCGAAAGATGCACCTTTTCCTATCTGTTTTTGATTTGCCGAGATCGCACAAGGCATGAGGAAAAGAGAATATGCAGATCTAAAAGAGTATCAGCCCGAGAGTAAAAAATACAAACTGAAATAAAATCAAAACTTTGCAAAAATTTAAAAAAAAATGCATATTCAGACTTTATACCTCCGGATCTGACTGTAATGGCCGTATCTTGGGAAAACAAAAACCTTTTCGAGTGAAACGAAAAGTGTTCCTGAATGAAATGAGTGATCCAGACGCAATGGAACAATCCTCTCAGCCCATAAATGTATGGAAATGCCAGAAAATGGAGTTGAGGCAACTTGGCTTCACGATCTCGATCTACAACGGGAGCGGGTCTTCAAACAGGCTCTGATACCATGTTCGACAACATAGGTATTCCAACAGAGGATGAACACCTTCAATAACCACTCACATAACCACATCAAAGATCAAAACACCAATGTTTTCACGTGGTAAAACCCCTACAGGGAAACATCCACGGCCCTAGCCAACGCGACCACTTGGAGTAGTTTATTAATGCAAAGAAAAAGATTACAGAGATATTTTACAAGAGATTTTCTCACAATCGATCATCGACAAATGACCCTCCATGATCTTTATTTAGATATCATGGACCAATCGGGTGTTAAGCCACAGATCAATGGCCGTTAAGATCGAGGAGAGTATGAACCGTCAGATCACTCTATGTCGGGAACATATTGTGACCGTCGGATTTCCTAACTACAAATGCATACTAATGCATACTAAAGAAACAAACTTTTACCTAACGACATATTAGACCAAGTAGATCTCAACTAACTCCTAAGTGTCTAAATATCCTAACAATTGACCACCCGTTAGACTTTGCTAGAAGGAAGCTATCAACAGACGATATTAATTACACCACCACTGAGAGAGTAGGGTTAGCCATGGTGTATACATTGCAGAATGTCCGCCACTACTTGTTGGGAGGACACCTTAAAATGTTTACTAATCACTCCGCCTTGAAATACCTAGTCAACAAGCCAGTGTTGGGGGGAAGAATATGCAGATGGATTATGTTGTTTCAGGAATATGATTTCGAGATCATGGTTAAGCCAAGAAGAATGAACAAAGGTCATGACCACGTGTCAAGGTTAGAACATGGAGAAGAACCTACTAGTTTGGAGGATACACTGTCAGATGCGTAGTTGCTGGCCATTAGAAAGATCTATGATCACTTCGCGAAGATAGTCCAGTTCCTTTCAAAAGGATTGGAACCCAGTGAATATACAATCACTCAGAAGAAATAGTTGGTAGTGTGTAATGCATACTTTTCACTTATAGCTAGACAACTATACAAGATGGGACTTGATGAGATATTGAGGAGGTGTGTTATGCAATAAGAGAGACCATTGATCCTCGCAGAAGCACATTAAGGCATCACAGGAGGACACTACGTAGGGAAAACAATAACGTAAAATATTCTTAGAGTTGGCATTTGGTGGCCTACCCTACACAGAGATGATAAGGACTATTACAAAGCTTGTAATGTATGTCAAAGAGTTGGGAAACCGTCCAGAAGAGATGAAATGCCTTTAGCACCGCATCTCACCCTACAAAAATTTGAGAAATGGGCCATTGACTTCGTGGGACCTATAAACCCACCAGGCACGTGCATAGGAGCTAGATACATAATCACTACAAAAGAGTACTTGACCAGATGAGCAGAAGCAAGAGCAGTTAAGGAATGTAGTGAAACTACAACTGCATGCTCCATATTTGATGATATCATAACCAATTTTGGATGCCTGAAGATCCTTATGAGCGATCAAGGAAAACATTTTATTAACATGACTATTGAAGCATTGACTCAGGAATTTGAAGTTCACCATCAGAAGAGCACACCCTATCATCCAAAATAAAATGGAACAGTTGAAGCATTCAATAAGATCTTGGAGACAACACTGATGAATATATGTAGTGTGAATAGGGATGACTGGGATTTGAGAGTACCAACAGTATTATGGGCCTATAGAACCACTTGCAAGAAACTGACCATGCATACCCCCTTTAAATTGGTCTATGGTCTTGAAGCAGTTGTACCCATGGAATATTTGGTTCCTAGTCTGAGAATTGCAGCCTTTACATATATGGATGACACTGGCGATGTTTAAGAGAGGCTGGCACAGTTGGTTGAGATGGAAGAAGACAAATTTATCGCAGGATTTCACCAGCAAGTTCAGAAAGAAAGAGAAAAGGCTTACCATGACAGGCACATCAAGAAGAAATCCTTCAAGCAAGGAGATCTGGTATTGATATATGACAATAAGTTCATGAAGCATCCAGGGAAGTTCGGGATGCATTGGCTTGGACCATATGAGTTTTCCTATGTAATAGAAGGAGGAGCTACGCAGTTGAATACTTTGACTGGAGAATGGAAGGAAGGTTTGGTGAATGGAAGTCGGTTGAAATTGTATTATGACAACCAACTACCTCACAACTTTCAATAAAAGCATAAGGAAAAGGGTCTAGGTACTAGGTGCAGTTGAAACTGGGTACCAGACACAGAAAAGATAGTCTGCACAGAGAGAGGAGGGAAATATCAGAAAGCACAAGCTTCTTCACACAGCCTAAAGACAAAGTGAATAAGAAGGATCAAATTTGAAGTGCCTCAAGACGAGTCCCAGGTGAGTGTTGGGGGCTTGTTGGCCCTTGGGTATGGAAGTAAGTGAAGAATAAAACAGAAAAGATGAAATGTGAATTGCATAGAACACACAGTGACTGATAATGGGTCGAAGTGAGCAGAAAAGACGGTTCAAAGTAAGAGAAATAAAGTCATTGGACGAAGAGATTGAGGATGAAAGATCAGAGAGGAAGACAAATCATGGACAACTCAGCAAGCAAATAAATCCACCGTTGGATGCCTTGGAGCACCACACGAGAAGGAAGGAAAGATAGTTTGGCACCTAGGGTTTTGACACCTAGGTCTCGACCTAAGGATTTCAATGAGTGATTGTAATGTATAAATAAAGATCGAGAGGAGTAAGAAAAGGTTTGTTGTGGGTTGAGAATTCATAGTTACTATTGAGTGATTATTTTTGTGTGAGAGACAAGTGTTGAGTGCGAGAGCCTTCTGGTATTGTAAGATCTTCAGCTGGGTGCGAAGATCGACCCTACAGCTGGGTGCGCAGGGAAGGAGGGAAGGAGAGAAGAGAGAAAGAGAGAAGATCTACTAGCTAAGAGCGTAGACAAGAAATGTATGCTTTCATATTAATATATTATAAAGCACAGTTATGTGGACGTAGCCCTAGGGTGGGGGTCAACCACCCATATATTGTGTTATGTGTGATTGATGTTGTGTTCTTTTTCATTTGACAGGCTACTATTGCGATATTGTGTTAGATCTGAAATATAACTTGCACGGTAGGATTAAGGAAGGTAAAGAATAACTATGCGGTTGTGTGTTGTTGCTATGAATCCACTCTGCATTTCCTCTGGTTGTAGACACTTGTGTCCTACAACTCGCCATAGCTTCTTTGGGTGAGACTGCATCTGCTTCGTAGGTGTTGTCGAAAGGGCCAATAGTTAGGGCTTGTTGATGCACTGTTAGAGCTGAGCCCCAGGTCTGCCCCTGTGCCAACATGGCCCGGGCAAGGCTAGGTGCCCAAACACAACGCAAGGTGAGTTTGCAAGAGGGGAATCCACATTAGGAATCGTAATGAAAGAAAGTGCAATAAGGCTCCACGAAAGGTGGGTGTCCTCAATAATAAGCATAAACATAAGTAAAAGAAACATCCATAAGTGGGCATCTTCCTTCATGATCTAGGACATAAAACCATGAAACCTCCTGATCCCAATGTGAGATGTCACATCAACAAGAAATAAAAGGTATTAAATGTATGAATGAAGTCAAACCTCTAATGATAGAAAGTGTGATACCTTCAAGAGAAACATCATGTCAAACAAAGCATGGAAAAGTGAAGAATGGACTCAAATGGTGGATGTCTTCCTCAAAACAAGTTCCAAGCAAGTGGATCCATGAAATAAGGCATCAAATTATATATGAAGAACACATGTGAAATGCCTTCAATGATAAAATAGATCCATAAAGAAAGGGGTGGCCCCTCATCAATCAATAAATAAGACCATCCCTTAACATGTAAATAAGACTATCCATTAACATGTATGCAAGGAGTGTGAGTGCTCCATATGGGATGATGAGTAATATCCAAATTTCACCTAAACAAGTGTGAAATCATCCGACAAAGAAAGGACATTCCATGGCAGGCTCCTCCACCGAGTAATAGAGCATAAAAATATGTAGAAGAGGGAAACGCTTGACATCGAGGTGTAATACATGTCATAAAAAACCATAATATGTGTATGAATCCTCAACATGAGAAATGGAATTCACGTCATCAACATCACACCAATATAGGCCATATCAACCTAAATGAATGTGAAATCAAGTGATATCAAGGGGAAAAATCCAAGCAACCAAAAATTGCTAAGGTGTTCCATGAAGGGAGTCATACATCAACATGTATCATCAACCATCCAATAATGATCATATAAGGGACTCCACAACCAAGTATAATAGTATGAAAGGAAAGCAATTACCAAGACAACTAGAGAATCAACAACATCTAGCCATCCATGACTAAATCACTAACAGTCTCATCAAATGAAATCACAACCACTAGGCCATCCAAAGATCAACTTGTAAACCTACCTTTGTGATGAAAATCAAAAGAGTACTGAAAAAATACTAGTGTAGACCTAATGTAAAATGAGGGGTAACACTAGCAACACAAACTGGATAATTTTGAACATAATCATAATTTCATTCCTCTTGTCAATGCCAATTTCTAGTAGGTTTGATTCCTAGCTTGCAACCCCAATGGATGAACCATCAATAAATTGACTTCATTAACTCAAGTGGCTCTATTGTTGATTCTCTTGGTTAAAGTGGATTTAACCACTTTGTTTGATTATTGAATTACCAAGTTGAGTTGATGTCCCAAAAGCTTCAATTCACCCACCACAAATGTCATGCATCGACCCTGCATATTGAGCAGTGAATGGGGCCAACGTTGAAATTTCTTCAATATGTGCCTGTATGCATCGAAATTTGACATGGTTAAACTAGACACATGACTTGACGGCATGGGATGGTTTCAAGACTCAAGGATGTATGATTTCCCCACATAATATTTGAGATCATCCACATTTGCGTCAATGTTCATCATGCATCTCTCATTGTCATCATTCATCATTCCCTTCGATGTCGGAACTATCTTGAAATTTGACATGGAACTTCCAATACACCCATCACAAATTTATTCCATCGAACCTGCACAGTGAGCAGTGAATGGGGCCAATGTTGAAATGTTTTCAATTTGTTTTTGTATGCGTTGAAATTTGACACAGTTAGACTAGATAGTTGCCTTGATGGTATGGGAGGGTTTCAAGACTTAAGGATGTTTGATGTCCCTGCATAATATTTGAGATCATCCATGTTTGCATCAAAATTCAATATAATGGATGTCTCAATGTCATAATTTGTTATTTCGATCTATATAATATTTGTCATAACTCTCTTGAAATGTCATGGCACTTCCAATACACCCATCACCAATATCATATTGCATTGACCTCACACAATGAGTAGTGAATGGGGCCAACATTAAAATTTCTTCAATCTATGCAAGTATGCGTCGAAATTCGACATGGTTAGACTAGAAACATGCCTTGAAGGTATGGGAGGGTTTTAAGACTAAAGGATGTCTGATGTCCCCACATAATCTTTGAGATCATCCATGTTTGCATCAACGCTCATAATGGATGTCTCATTGTCATCATTGGTCGCTTCCATATGTATAATCTTTGTTGGAACTCTCTTGAAATGTCATGGAACTTCCAATTCACCTACTAAAAATGTCATGCACTGACCCCACATAGTTAGCAGTGAATGGGACCAACGTTGAAATTTCTTCAATATGTTCCTATATGCGTCGATATTTGACATGGTTAGACTAGACACATGAGTTGATAGTATGGGAGGGTTTCAAGACTCAAGGATGTATGATTTCCCCACATAATATTTGAGATCATCCACATTTCCATGAACTTTCATCATGCACGTCTCATTGCCAACGTTTTTCATTCCCTTCTATAGAATTGTTGTCGGAACTATCTTGAAATTTGACATGGAACTTCAAATACACCCCTCACAAATTTCTTCCACTGACCCCGAACAGTGAGCAGTGAATGGGGCCAACGTTGAAATGTTTTCAATATGTGCTCGTATGCATCAAAATTTGACATGGTTAGAGTATATAGTTTCCTTGAAGGTATGGGAGGGTTTCGATATGTAAGGATGTTTGATGTCCCCGATATTTGATATCATCCATGTTTGCATCAACATTCAATATAATGGATGTCTCATTGTCTTGATTCATCATTTCCATCTATAGAATATTTTTTGGAACTCTCTTGAAATGTCATGGCACTTCCAATACACCCATCACAAATTCCATCTTACATCAACCTCACACAGTGAGTAGTGAATGGGCCCAACGTTGAAATTTGATCAAACTGTGCATGTATGCATTGAAATTAGACATGGTTAGACTAGACACATGCCTTGACGCTATGGGAGGGTTTCAAGACTCAATGATGTTTGATGTCCCCACATAATCTTTAAGATCGTCTATGTTTGCAACAATGTTCATAATGGGCATCTCATTGTCATCATTCATTATTTCCATATGTAGAATCTTTGTTGGAACTCTCTTGAAATTTCATGGAACTTCCAATTCACCCACTACAAATGTCATGCACCGACCTCGCATAGTGAACAGTGAATGGGGCCAACATTGAAATTTCTTCAATATGTGCCTGTATGCATCGAAATTTGACATGGTTAGACTAGACACATGCCTTGATGGTATGGGAGGATTTCAAGACTCAAGGATGTATGATGTCCCCACATAATCTTTGAGATCGTCCACATTTTCATCAACGCTCATCATGATGCACCTCTCATTGTCATCATTCGTCATTCCATTCTATAAAATCGTTGTCAGAACTATCTTGAAATTTGACATGGAATTCCAATACACCCATCACAAATCTCTTCCACCGAACCTGCATAGTGAGCAGTGAATGGGGCCAACGTTGAAATTTTTTCAATCTGTTCCCGTATGCATTGAAATTTGACATGGTTAGACTAGATAGTTGCCTTGATGGTATGGGAGGGTTTCAAGATTTAAGGATGTTTGATGTCCCCGCATATTATTTGAGATCATCCATGTTTTCATCAATGTTCAATATAATGGATGTCTCATTGTCATCATTCATTATTTCCATTTATATAATCTTTTTCGGAACTCTCTTGAAATGTCATGGCACTTCCAATACACCCATCACCAATGTCATCTTGCATTGACCTCGCACAGTGAGCAGTGAATGGGGCCAATGTTGAAATTTCTTCAAACTGTACATGTATGCATCAAAATTCGACATGGTTAGACTAGAAACATGCCTTGATGGTATGGGAGGGTTTCAAGACTCAAGGATGTATAATGTCCCCACATAATCTTTGATATCACCCATGTTTGCATCAACGTTCATAATGGGTGCCTCATTGCCATCATTCGCCATTTCCATATGTATAATATTTGTTGGAAATCTCTTGAAATTTCATAGATCTTCCAATTCACCCACCACAAATGTCATGCACCGACACCACTTAGTGAGCAGTGAATGGGGCCACTGTTGAATTTTCTTCAATATGTTCCTTTATGCGTCAAAATTTGACATGGTTAGACTAGACACATGCCTTTATAGTATGAGAGGGTGTAAAGACTCAAGGATGTATGATGTCCCCACATAATATTTGAGATCATCCACATTTTCATCAATGTTCATCATGCATGTCTTATTGTCAATGTTTGTCATTCCCTTCTATAGAATTATTGATGGAACGATCTTGAAATTTGACATGGAACAAACTATCCATGTCAAATTTCGGTGCATGTCAAATGTGAAAAGAGTATCCATGTCAAATTTCGGTGCATACAAAAACATTTTGAAAAAATTTCAATGTTGGACTCATTCACAGGTCATTGTTGCCCATCATGTACTCTAGCCCTAGTACAATGTCTTTTAATAGTTGTTTCCTTTAAAATTCGACTAAGAAAATTAAAACGAAACGAGGACGAGATGAGACGGTATATAGAGTGGGTATGCGAGTGATCTTTGATTATAAATTTGAATGAATGAACTTCTCTTGGTTTCAAGAATAATTTATTCTCTACTAAAAAAGGCCAACTACGTGAAGGTGGAAGCTCATATGGCCCCTTCCCCCCCCCTTTCACATCGCTCTCAATTTGCCAATACCCAATCTATAAAATAGAAAATAAACAAAAGCAACATAGTAATCATTCATAGAAACTAGAAAAGAAAAATTAAATAAAACTTAAAAACATGTAATTAACCCACATAAAAATTATTTAAAGAGAATAATTCATACAAATTAAAATATCTAGTTACGTACCTCATTGACCAACACAAAATTTGTATCATCCTTCTTCTGTATCTTCTTATTGATCATCCAATTCGAAATCTGTATCAACATCCGGTTCAGAAACAATGTTGAAAGGTTTGATTATATCATCATCACCATCAATGCCATTTTCGAGCATATCTTCATCGATATCATCATCAAGAACTTGTGCATTGTCTCCTACGCCTGGTTCATCTTCCCCGCCTTCTTCATTTGTCGACCCATATTCTTCTTGTTGTAGCTCTACGTCATATTCTTCTTCAATATCATCTTCTTCATCTACAATATACTTTATTGGCCTTCCTCTTGGATCATATCTAACAAAAAATGACCAATCCCTCTTACCTGGAACCTTTGAGTAAAAGACTTGTTCACATTGACTTGGAAAAACATAGTGGTCATTTTCTTTTTCAAAAACTGTTGTTTTAATCATCGGAAATACGTTGGCATGTTGAATAACGTTTCTTTCCTCATCATGTTCATGCATTCGTAATCTGTACCATTTGACATCGAACAAAACTAATTTGAAGTAATTAAAGTCACACTTAATTATATCATTCAAAAACCCATAGTATCTATTTTCAGATTCTCGAGGATGTTTGTCACTCTTAGAGGAAACATTAGTGACCTGGAATATTGTAGTTATCCCACTATCATAAGTTTTTCTGGTTTCATCCAACTGTTTGATTGAAAATTTACGATCATTGCACCACATAGCCTTGTGGTGTTTCAACTGCAATATGCCACACATGTAAAAGATGCATTGTCAATTAATAATAAACAATTTTATATAACTTGGAAAGTATAATATGAAAAAAAAATACCTAGAGTCACATTAATATAATATAAAATAACTGAATAAAATGGGTGAATTTACTTACCTTTCCATCTTTCAAACAATATGCTAAATCTATTTCCCTCTATGTAACATCGGAATATCCATTACGGCGAGCTTCTCTGACCAATTCAGACAATTCTTTCCATGATAACCTATTGCCATGATGTTATTTACATCTATCAATACATACCTTCATCTAGTCAAGATTTTTTGCAATGTATAAATGTAGTGCATCCCCATCTTGAGCAACTTACCGATCAAAAAATCACAATTCACCAAAATTAAATATCAGTTATAACCATGGCAAATATTAATAAATGATGAAAGAATAAATATTAAATGAGTATGATAATATACACAAAAAAATGAAAATTTATATTTATTAAAAATATCCACAATTTAATTACCTCTCACTTTCTTCATTGTACCTTTTGTTGGAAGGTTTATAGTTGGGAGTAAGCTTGTCATTGATGGCAAGATCATCGATGAAAAAGATCAGCGATGGCAAAGATCAGCGATGACAAATATCAACGATGACAAAGATCAGTGATGGTAAATATCAACGATAAAAAGATCAGCGATGACAAAGATCAGCGATGGAAAAGATCAGCGATGACAAAGATCAGCGATGACAAGATCAGAGTAAGCAAAACAAAGTAAGCTCAAGAGGAGAAGAAACATTTCTGAATTTCTGATCGTTGGATCCGACTCCACTTTAGAGTTTCACAACTCACGACATGGAAAGGGAAGAAACATAACTATCAAAATCGTGATATGCGAAATCGCGATTTAATTGCAGCCGTCAGATCAAAGTTTTCTTCTGGACCGTTGATCCAACCTCATCTCGGAGTTTCGCGACTCGCGACATGGAGAGGCAAGAAACATAACTATCAAAATCACGATATGTGAAATCACAATTTAATCGCAACCATCATATCAAAGTTTTGTTCTGGACCGTTGATCCAGTTTCATCTCGGAGTTTCACGACTTGCGACTTGGAGAGGCAATAAACATAATCACCGAACTCACGAGATGCGAAATCACGATTTAATCACAGCCGTCAAATCAAGGTGTGATCTGAACCGTTGATCCGGCTCCATCTCGAAGCTTCACCTATCGTGACTTGGAGAGGCAAGAAACATAACCACCAAACTCGCGAGATGCGAAATCACGATTTAATCGCAGCCATTAGATCAAGTTGTGATTTGAACCGTTGATCCAGCTTCATCTCGTAGCTTCGCCTATCGCGAATTGGAGAGGCAAGAAACATAACCACCGAACTCCAGAGATGCGAAATCACGATTTAATCGCAGCCATCAGATCAAGGTGTGATCTGAACTATTGATCCGGCTCCATCTCGGAGCTTCGCCTATCACGACTTGGAGAGGCAAGAAACATAACCACCGAACTCACGAGATGCTAAATCGCGATATGACCCGAGCCATTGAATTAAGATCAGATCTGGACCATCGAATCATAGGACAAGTCGCTGACTTGGAGTCAACGAAGCCTGGTGTGGAAACTCGCGAGATGCGAGATCGCGATAAGATCTGGACCATCGGATCTATGGAGATTTCAACCGTTGACTAGACTCAATGAAATTTATAATCTTGTGAAACATAAAGCGCCTTTTTGGCATAGCCTATGTTCACCGCCGGTGGTCACGAGAAGGGAAGGAGTCAGTTCAGATAAGCTCCATTTTGGGGTTTCGGGGATTGCGACTTGGAGAGTTGAGATGCCTCATCTCCAGACTCACGAAATGTGAATTTTTGAAAAGCACTTTTTGCATAAGCACTTGGTCATGACCATGGTCATATAGAAGAAGGAGCTAGCGCAGAAAAGCTCTGCTTCAGAGTTTCGAAACTCGTGACATGGAGACTCAAGATGTCTCATCGCAGAATCTTCGAATTGTGGAAGTGAAAAACTGGTAAATAACACAAGAACCCATCAGAGTTAATCCAATGATGCAGGTGAATCTGAGTATAATCAGAGGGCTACTGTTGCATGTCACAGTGTAACTACCATAAACCACTGATGGTTTCTGCCAGAGGACTCGAAGACACTTCGAGGTGATTGACAGAGGAGATGAAGAGTCTCTGGGAATATTCAAGAGGGATGAAGATTCTCGTGGAGGCGATTGACAGCTGGATGAGCATTGAAGCTTGTAACTGGAATAGAGAAGGTGAGCTCGACTAGTACAGAGAAGACGAAGAGTTTCAACTACGAGATTGGTTGAGGAATCTCAACATAACATACAGTGATGCTGAACGAGTGGTAAAACGACCAGAGAAGCTAAAGAGTCACGATGATGATCAGATAGAGCACTCAAGTTGTGGAGGATATCAACACGGTGTGAGTATGCAGAGGTATTGCATGCATTGCATGCACAAGGTGCACACAAGATATATATATACACAGTATAGAGATGAGATGGTGTCGTTGTTGTTGCTGGGATTGATGTGGATGTTGTTGAAGGTGACTCATGCATGAAGAAGGATCAGAGTGCAGCAGCTGAAAAGAACAAAAGAAAAACTGTGCAGCAAACATGGCGCACAGAGCATAAAAGAAGAAGAACAGAATGGGAAACAGATGCATGCTGGAAGACAACGAGGAATTCTGAGTAGCAAAATCTTGTGGAACAGTGATGAGACTGGTAAGCTGTTATTGAACACTATATCACTGTAATAGGTTTCAATATTTCATATTCATAATCAAGGGTGGTTGGGAGGTGCTAGGGAGGACTAGTGTCCTCAGAGGTTCAAGTGGGGGATTGAACACAGGGAGTTGGTGCTTCCTTCTAGTTGGTGCTAGAGAAACCAGGGAGTTGGTGCTCCTTTCTAGTTGGAGCTAGAGAAACCAAGGAGTTGGTGCTTCCTTCTAGTGAGTGCTAGAGAAAAATAGAGAGTTGGTGCTCTCAGCAAGTGGCAGCTTTCAAAACAGAGGTTGTAGCCTCACAATGATTTGGTGCTCAAATGTATGATAATGTAAATAATGTAAATAATACTTATCATATAAAGAAGAAGAGGTTTTTACCCTTTATGGGTTTCCTTGGGAAATATATGTCTCCGTGTTTCTTATATATGTGACTGATGTTAAATGTGCCATTGCTCATTTCCCTACATTATTGTGATCATCATTGATTGCCTTGTAAATATTTTTAAAAGAAGCATAATTTTTTAAGCATGGTGACAACTGATTCACCCCCCCTCTCAGTTGTTCAACACCTTTCCCCAACAACTGCTCCCTTTCAAATTTTTTGATGGGGTTCACATCCCAAATGCAATCCACTGCATGCATAGCTTGCACTACTAATTTAGGAAGATACTGACTAATATACACCATGATTTCGTATACCATATATCACTCCACCATAGAACCCTCTAGACATTCTCTTTTTCTAACCAAAGCCTTCAATGATTTCAAGTGCCTCTCCACCATCCACATTGACCTTGATTGTATAGGTCCACACATTTCAATCTCCTCAACTTGGTGTATGAGGTAGTGTTCTTATGCATTGAAAAATGTTGGAGGCATATACTTCTACATTTCACACATTAGCCAAGGAATTTCTCTCTTCCAATACTTTATATCATCTTCATGTATTTCTTTCAATGAAAACCATCTACAGATCATGACGCAAGAATACAATATGTTTCAAAAAAACATAATACATATTACATTACAACTAAAACACATGTCATTAAGTACACCAATTTTTTTTTAGTTTTGCATATATATTGCAGCTACTTACCTCATGTATTTTCCAAGATCATATATAACTTGTTTGACATTGTTGTCAAAGTCATTTGGGAGAGATAGAGGTAGAACATACTGTAATAATAAAAATGAATTGTTACTTGTTCAAAACTAGACAAAAATAAATAAAAATATCAAAAAATGTATATGACCAATATATAAATATGAATACTAAAATGATTAATTACCTTAATGACGGTATGACAATCATGTGTTTTTACCCCATTAAATTCACATTTCTTCGTTAAGATATTCTGTATGTTTGAACAAAAACCTGTGGGAAATTTAATTTTTTGAATGACCTCTTTTACACCATTGCTTTGTTGCTCTGTTAATAACCATGGAAGGTTATTTTGGTCTCCATCGTTGTTTGATCAGATCACACTTTTCATTGCATGATTGGATTCCCGAATGTCATTACAAATTTTGACAATTGTTTATTCATCCCTCCTGCCATCTATGATTCACCATAATGTTTATGTCACATTCTTCTCGATATGCATTGTATCAAATAAATGAACTATTTTTAGGTACTCATAGTAAGGAAACCTCATGAATTGAGTGGGATAAAATTTCATTCCTCATGGAAGCCCATTATCGCTACCTTCACGATGACGATATTGATGAAGCATAAAAAAAATCAGAACATTATTTATCAAATGCGGTAAAATAAATTGAATAATTAAAATAAAATTTCAAAACATGATTCCACTTACGATACATAAACAAAATGCATACCTCAAGGATCAATTCTATCATATGCCAACTTCCATAGGTGAGGTGTCATTCTTTGTAGTTTTAGTCTAGTCTCTCATTTCCCATTGAAAAGATCTTTTTTAGTAGTATGATACTTATGGTTTTTAGAGAGGAAGTATCTATACTAGTTAAACACCTCCTTTCCTAAACTTTTTGACCAACAAGATTTCATCTTAGGACCACAAAATGGACATGAAAATTTACCTTTGTTTGAAGACCTGCAATAGATGGATTAATGTGAATTATTAATATAGGAAATGATTATTTAAAAAGCATGCATGATATATTCAATTAATTATATACTATTCAAGAATGCAATATGAAACATTACATACCTTAAAAATATGTTATTCCCTGGGCATCATGAATTGTCCATAAAAGTATTCCACAACATTGAAATCTCTTCTGTCCAATTGGTTTACATATTTCATACATAGTGATGCCCTCCCATAATTTTAGTATCTCGTTGATAAGAGGCTCGATATACACATTCATATATTTAACTTGGTACTTACCTAATTGTTTGAAATTATACAAAATTACTACCATGGTATGTATATATACGTAAATAAATAAATAAAAGATGTTATGCAAAAAAAGAGAAAAATGAAAAATTTACATTTGAAAAATTAATGTAAACAAATACCTGGAATAATCATTGTCAACATTATGTGCTCCCTCTTTATTGACATCCAAGGAGAAATGTTATTGTTGATAAAAAAAATATGCCACATTGAGTAAATAGACTGAAGCTCTCCAAATGGATGATCACCATCAGTTGCCAATGAAATCCTAGCATTACAAGGTTCATCTGTAAATTCTATCCATTTTGCAACAATTTCCTTAAATGCATAACCATCTGTAAGAATTCCAAGAACACCATATTCAATTCTCTTTCATGCATGGTAATCCATAAATTGTGCTATGCTTTGGGACCTGAATAGTCATTGCAAACGTGGAATTATGGGAATATGTCGGAGAACCTTTCGAGAGACCATTTTTGTTACTTGATCGGTTCGATATCTACTGATACCACATACTGGGCATTTTGTTTTCGATGCATGTTTTCCATAATATATAATATGATCATTAGGAAATGCATATATACTTTGATACTCCATTCCAATGTCTTTAATAATGGCATGTAAATCTCGATATGTGCGAGGTAAAATATTTGACGAGGGTAACAAAAATTCACCTAATGATCTAAAACATAAAAAATAAATAGTTAATGTAAAGAATAGTAATTGTAAATATTGCATTTTTATTTTACACATTAATTAACACTAAAAAAAATGGGGAAAAGTCAACCTTTATGTAGATGTGATGAAACATATTACATACCTTAGGATCTTTGTCATACAAGTGTTCGAGAAATGATTCATAACCTTTAAGTTCACCAACAACAATTTAGTGGAGATAATATTTTCTCTTGACCCTTTTTAAAGTCGTTTATTTTCCTTTTCAATCAGAGGTTCATCATAAATACCATCACTATTATCCCCATGATCCTCATCTAGATGACCAGATAAGTCTTGGATCATTTGATTTGTCCCATCACCTTGAACTATGTTATTATTGTCATCAACTTCCATGGGATCATTAACTTTATCTTCATTATTTGCTTCAAGTTCTTCATCTTGTACAACATCATTTCTACTACTACTTGGTGCTCTGTGCATAAAGTTAGGGGGCAAATCTAACTTTATATTTACAAACAATCATGAAAAATTAGTGCATGTATAAAACAATATAAAAGTTTGAGAATACAATAAATATTAAAATAGATAATGAATATATATAGCTAATTACCATGGGACAATATTCATTTGATCCCCCATCCACGTGTCCATATTTTCTACAATGTTTTTTAGTTGTTGCTATTAAAACTCTTTCGGGACATCTAGTACAACAATTTTTGCAAGGGAAATAACATTTACCATCACCCTTTTCACCCTCTTTAATTTTTTTCCCACCTCTAATGTTTTCTGACATTCTTCTCCACAGACATATACTGAAAACAATACATGTTTTTTGTTTGCCAAGAAGACCGACTTATACCCTTTTTGAACTGTCGTTATTATAGAAAACTTGCCGCAACACCCGTAAAATGCAACATATTTATAGATTTTATAATGTTTCAATTCCGACAATAGTTGACCAAGTCAAAGTTGACTTGGTAAAATACTAGGTGACCATTGGGGTGGGGAAAACCCAGTGCCCACAATGTCGCAAGTGTGACAAATATTTCACCAACGTCGCAAGTAGGACGAAAATTTTACGTCGTCACAAGAACGACGTCCTCTGAACTTCGTTGCAAGAGAAACATTTTTTAGTAGTACATAGCAAGAGAAACTTTATCGAGCAATATGGAGAAAACAAGTTAAAATTTCCTCTATTTTTCGACAGTATGGCCAATTTTGTCCATAACGTCACAATTTTTCCAACATGTACTAGTGCCTTGTAATCAAATAAAATGTTACTTACCTAATAGTAGCATAACAAAATCAAAAAATAACATAATGAATGATTGATAACGTAAATTAAGTAAACATGATTTATTTGAGTGCTTCACAACTGAACGTTTCCAATGGCTTAAAGACCTGCAAACAAATTACTGTAAGTTAAGTGCTAAGAATATGGTCAACCATTATTCTATAAATACTTTGATGCAAAATCAATTAATAGTTACCTCTATCTTAATAACACAATTCCATAAAGTAGCTAGTGTATTCTTTCCATACCCATGCTCTTCAACATACTTCATACCCATGTTCTTCAACATGCCAAGGGTGTAAAATGGGGCCTCATTACACCAATCTGAATATTTTTCCATATTTTCGGGGATCTTGTGCATTGGGATATGGCCAGGTACTTCATTCATAACATGCACATTCTTCTCCCAAGCACGATGAGTAAGCTTTCCTTGAGTATCAACTTCTACAAATTGTGCAACATCGTTTGCATCATAAATAGAGCCAAGCATTAATCTATCTCCAATAGAAAGGGAAATATCATATTGATTACATATGTAAAGTATGTCATCTCAATGCTCATATGTAAAATTCTCTTCATGATATTCCAAACACCACTTTGCATGGATAGATCCTCCTTGAGACACAATTTCATTCATTCTCTTTGCAGTCATACGAATGTACACTAAGAAGGCCCTATATGCACAGAAGCAAGCACCATGTTCTTAGAACGAATGGATTGATGAGTATTTGTTGAATTTGGGCTTCACCAAAAACTGTTTTAGATCCTAACCTTTACTCTCTATTTGATAGATCCAATATTTTAGTGTTGGTCATATATGTGTATTCCCTTATCCTTACAAGTCACAATGAGAATCTCATAGCATGGTGCAAGGGGAAGTTGGGCTCTAAGTTTGATACAAAGGACAATCATATAGTTTCAATAAGCTTGAGGTAAAATCTGGTTTGTTTATTTCTTTTGACGTGACTCATTTAGGGTTCTTACATTACTTTCCAACTCTAGAGTGTTGACAGGGTGCTTGGCTTACCAAAAAGAATCCCAATGTATCACTTTCCTTGACTAAAGAAAATACAATATAGGAATAGGTACAACTCATGAAACAATATGGTTTATGATGGATACTTGTTGATTTAGAAGTAAAGAAGTTCCAGGAAATTGTTATTGTGACAATCAAAGTGTACTAATGTTTGCAAATAATCTAAATTTCATGCCTAACAAATTATATGGAGGTTCATCATCTCTACATTCAACAGTTGGTTGGAATCAGTGAGATAGATTTGCAATATTGTGCAACAGAAGAGTAGTCTACATATATCTTCACCAAACTTCTTGGTCTAGATAAGTTCATAAAATTTAGAGGCAATGCATCTCTAAAGAGAAATAATGGGACAACTACTATACCAAATTGAGAATCTCCGAAATAATTTCATGACCTAAGGTTAAAATCCATGACAAGTAAATAGATGAAGATCTATCAATTTGCTCAAAAAAGATAAGCATCGTTCTCCATCAGAGCATGGAGGATTGATGTTAAGCCCTAATACTGTCTCATTACCCCTTAATTGGGGAATATTATATTAGTAATGTTATTTTATTTATGTCGGCTTTAGCCCATTAGTTGTAATTATACCTCCTAGTCTCCTATATATACCAAGGAGACATTTTCATTTTGAATCATCTTGTACTTGAA
>ML779384.1:194195-218573 GCA_009831015.1 Picea engelmannii
AATAATTTATGAGTTTTATGTAGGTAGTGTTGTTCCTGAGATGATTCTGAGCTAGGGAATTATGTCAAGGAATCCATAATGATTTACAATTATTTTGAATTTTTTTGTAGCTAAATAGAGAACTTATGTAGTTCCCTAGAATTTCTACCTAACTATCAATGAATATTTATCAGAATATAAAAGGCTTGTTTTCACTCTTTGAATTGATTGAAATTTATCAATATGATGGACAGTTGAAAAAGAAAAAAAAACAATGAAAAGATAAATAATGTATTCGAATTGAATAGATATTATTTGTCCTTCAATGGAAGAAACAGAGAAAATTATATCCTTGTGATGAATATGTTTTAGTAAATTTTAAAAGAAAAATTCTTTTAAAATTTAAAGGCATAAAAATAAAACATAGGTCATAGAAACACTTACAACGAATCAATTGAAAGCTCCGTTTAATGATTTTCCTTTGTTTCTGCAACAACGATTGTCATACCAAATGGTCACACTTATCATGCAGATAGAGAGAAAGAAAATGACTATGAAAACTCAGAAGCACATAACATAGATCATGAAAAAAAGAATATTTTAATCTCTGTAAATGAATTTTTTTATTAATAATTGTTTCTTCTCGGGCCTTGTAGAAAAAAAAGTCCCTTTACATTCCAATCGAGTGCATACTTATAGTTATATCACTTGTAACCAAAATTGGTTATGCAAGCTATTTACAAGCCAACATAAATTAAAAAAAATGAAATATTTCTAGAATAAAGTCCATGATTTTGTTGAAAGTTGTTTGCCAAGTCATTCTAACTTAATGATTCGATCCCAATCTTGTTTTTTTGGAAATTTAAAAGTCATCATTTTCTTATAAGAAACATTCACTTCAGTATATCTTTCATATGCTCGGGTAATTACAATAATTTTTTGAGTTGCCAAAAAAGGAAGAAGTCTTCATCCAAAAGGTCAACAATTATTTGACCTTTTAACATTCCTCTAATTCATCTAAATTTACTTGTATCCTCTCTAGCTTTTATCAAATTTTTCTGGTAATTTTGAAGAGAGAATAAATTTCCCTTTTTATCCCAACGTTATGGTAAATACTTTTCAACCATTTTCTTGTAAAGGCTAGAAAACCATTCAACATTTATTTGTAAAGGAATTAATTTCTTCTGATCTTGCTAAATTAGGTTTATTTTTGTAAAAACATTTTCAATCTCTATGACCATGCTGGTTCGATTTTTAATTCATTTTTTACTCAATTCCTCATTTGATTTGGAATTAAGTAACTTAATAATTATGGTAGCTATCTAAGGTTTGTTTCCTAGCTCTTGGAAAACAACTTTAACATATTTTCCCACCTTCCTTGCCAAACCAAATTCTTCATCCATTATTATGATATAATCCCAAAATTTGGTGATTTCCTCAACAATTTTGTCCCAAAGAAAACATTTGGCTCATATCAAATATGATTTTAATACTAATTTAGTTTTTAACAGATCATAATCCTCTTGTATGTTAGCCTTATCTTTCTTATAGATCTTAAGTTATTTATATCCTTCTGCAATTTGATCTCTGATAATTTTTCTTTCATCATTTTGTATAGACACTTCCTTCTTGGATTTTTCCAATTCAATTTATTTAAAATTTATCTCACCTAAAGGATTAACTAGATATTCTAATGAATCTGCAGATGTTGAACCTTGTGATGATGAAGATCGATGTTTCAAAATATGGATTTGTTGTTCATATAATTTGATCTATTCATTCATGTGAACCATTTGATTTGAAATATGATCTTTTTCTCATTGGATTGTTTGTAGCTCTGGAGTCTACACATGATCAAGATTAGTCAAATATAACTTCTTCTTTAGTATAAGGATGTCATTATCTTTTGCATTGGCTCCTCATCCTTAGAATTGTCTCTTAGTCTTAAGAGTTTCTTCATCATATCATCAATCCTTATTTTCTTTGTCTTGGTAATTACCTTTGCCTATCTCAACTCCTCCTTCAATTGATTGTTTACCTTTTGTAATTTCTTCGTATGAAGAGTCATTTGGATAACATCTCTATTCACCATTTCTCATGTTTGTCTAAGAAATTCCATCTTGTCAACTATATGAATTTGTTCAAGATCAACTGAAAAGTTTGTTTCTTTATAATTGTCAACACTTGTAAGGTTTTGATCAATAGGGTCTAATATTCAAAAATTTAATGTTCCTTTTTCAAATTCTAATGCATAAAATAATCTATATTTAGAATAATATCTATCAAGCTTAGGCAATAAAATTTGCTTGATCTATACATTTTTGTCCTTCATTTTGTCATATTCTGAAAATATATTTTTTGGCTTGATTTCTAAAGATTCTGCACCTTCTTGATTCAGGATGTTATCAAAGACAATTGATGGAAGAAACTATGTCGTAAAATTAGGTTTATTTTGAGTATCTTCCGATGTTTCTTCTATAACTTGAATATCTTCTTCTGAAATTTCCTCTACGTTTCCTTCAATCCTTTGCTTCTTCTTGGAATGCTCATCTTTTGAATTTGAGACAGCTTGAAGCTCCTATAGAAAACTTGTTTTAAATGATTTCTCTTGCAGCTGGGGTGTATTAATGACCAATGCATGAGAAACCTGAGATACATTCTGTAATTTCCCCTGAAGAATCTTCTAAACAGCTTTCCAACTATACAGGTTCATTATCTGCTCCACTTGAGGTTTACTATGGTGCTCATAGGAAGTTAAGTCAAACTCTTGTCTTTTGGATGATATGATTCCAAAAGGATCATACTGCCATGTTTCTCCTTGCTCAAGATTCAATCCTTGCAACATTGATTCTGCAACCTGCAAATATTTTCTATTGTTCACAATAAAATGTCCCACTTCTCTTTTCAACTTGAAATTAGTCCTCTTTTTCTTTGAAACAAAATGAATATCGTCTGAATTAAGACTTTTCCTTATGAATTCTAAGGAAAAAATCCTTAGTGTAAGGAATTTGGGAAATTTGAAAGGTTTGATTTCTGTAAGGAAATTTGAAATTTGAGTTCGAATTAATACCAATCTCCTAGTTTAGTTCTGCAGAGTCATGCAAAAGTGTCTTTACTTTGGTAAAGATTCTAGAAGGACTTTCTACATGAAACAAGGTATATGATATGGCCATAAATGTATTGAAAAAGTCTGAAAATACAACATTTTTTGGATTATTTCTGATTATTGGTGTCCAATGAATGACCGACACATGATTTCTAGCATTATCTTGAGTTTCTAAGTTAAAATTTGAAAATTTATTTTCTTTGAAATATATATATATATATATATATATATATATATATATATATATATATATATATATTAGATAAGATTGATATCTACTGGATCTACTCAATGTAAATTCGGTGAGTTGATAGTGAAGAGAATTTGCTAAATACTATGCATAATGGAATCTAGCAATTGTTTGGATTGTGAAAAAGAAATAGACTTAAATACACCTAATATAGTGTCATCCATGGTCCTATCACTGTAATATCCCAAAAAAACACAAGCCATGCTGATAATCTATTGTGATATTGTCCCGGATGGGGTGCCACGTAGCGGAAGGAGGCCACACAGTCCTCCCATGATCTCTACCATAAATATGGACAACCGTCATCCCTCACCTCAATATTGAATGGAGGGCGACCTTAATAACTTGTAGAGGAAGGGAGGATATCTCCCTCACGTCAATTTAATGGCAGTGTTGTGGATTAATGGTAGTGTTATAACCCTAAATTTCTCTACACGTGCATACATGGCCTTGGCCCACTTACTTTCATTTTTTTCCAAAGCATTGTTGAGTTTCTCTTCTTAAAAAAATTTTTTTTTGAAGATGTACGTGCTCTGCACCACTACAGCTCACATACATATGCATGTTGCACCATTACAACCCATGTATAATTGCAAAATTTGCAAGGAATTCATTGAGATTACAGTTTATTGGGTAGTTTCCCATCTAATCCACATGCTATAGCTCGTCACCCAACTGAATAACCATCCATTTGTCATATAAAAGGAGGTGTTTGGGTCTCATTTCACATCTAAGCATAAGAACAATGAAATTCTTCTCGATTTCACTTCCCCTCCTTGCCCAAGATATTGCAGCCCTTTTGTGAGAATTGCCTCAACATTCCCTCATTTTCCTCTTCTTCCTCCATTTAACCCACTCACTTCCCAAGAAGATATCAGAAGGTTGAGAGGAGAAGTTTATACAAAGGTGCACTTGGAGCTTGGTGAAGAGGAGCCTGGACCAGGTTTGCGAAACGGTAGTTGACCTTGATTGTAAAGGTATAATCATTATGTCATTAATAAAAGAATTACTTTTCCTGTCCCAAATGATGGTGTCTTTAATACTTTTGTTGATTTATGTATGAAATTATAACATCTAACCCTAACTTATATATGGAATAACATGCTTGTAGTTTTTTATTTGTCAATCTTTGAATGTAGGTCATCCATGGGAGGAGGCATGCATTCAACGAAACTTCCAAGCATGAGGAGGTCATCACCAGACGTGGGATTAGAGGTATAGTTACCCGATATCCTTTTTCTTGCTTTCTTCATATGAGTTTTGGTATGTTTGGGGTAGTTTAGAGAATTAATTAACTTTTGTACAGTTAATCGAGTTGCCTACATTCTGAACCCTGGTGTAGTCATAGGGGGGTTTTTTCCCTCTAGCAGGTACGAGGTAGGTAAGTACAATAGTCATGTCTACCCCTTGGATATCTATCCTGCTCAACCATTTCTTTCACTATTTCGCCTCTGATATCCATCACCTTGCTCGTTTCGGGAATTGGATTATTGCACAGTGGGTTCTCCTGGCTGAAATTCAGTGGATTCTTCGCCCCCCCTTGGCTCAACCATGCCAAGAGAGAGAGGAATGGCCAGGTGAGGACCTGCTTGGTACAATTAAGTTTCAAGGCAGCAACTCCTGCAGAATCTGGAATGAGCCATGTCCATTTCTAGGGCTCAATGCACCGTGAGGCCACATACTCTGCCAATGGCCTACATCGAGGAGAAATTCCTGGAGGAACCTATCCAGGTTCCACCAGAATCCCTCCTCTACACGATCTCATATGATTACTTGCATTTGTGCACCAACAAAGCTGATACATGTACTAAGGTTTCCATGGAAGGTTCCACATGCGTTGTTCAGGAGGAATTCCCGGAGGAACTCCTCCACACAGCTCTAGGTGCTTACATCCAGGGTAGCACCAGTGAAATAGATGCAGGATCTATGGTGTAAAATGATGGAGCCATGAGCACTATGCAAGATAATTTCCCCATCTTGGTGCCTCCACCGCTGAATGCAATTCCAGAATATGACTCAGCGCCCCCCATCCTCTTCATATCGGAGCAACTGGAGCTCATTTTCGATCTCATAAGCTACATCGTGGACCAGATTGATCGGGACACCCTCATCAACAATCAGATTGATATGTTGTTCGGCGCATTCTCGAATGCACTGGTCAAGCAACGATGCCTGATCTGTGAGAAACCCTTCATGCTACATCCCAATGATGACACTCTTCTTGGAGATTTGGACGACAGAACACATGATGTGCAAAACCCAACCAATGATTAGTTTTGTGCATTCTTCTGAGCTCCAACAACACAATGATGGTGCTTACTTCTTGTTATTCTGCACTGGTACTCTGCATATTTCCTATCTAGTTTTCTTTTTTCAAAATTTGTTAGTTTGTTCTATCTTGCAAGGATAGCTCTATCAGGACAATCATCTGCCACCTGCTCCGTTTTTCAATTGGCAAGGCATGTGGAAGATGCCTTTTTTGGCTGAAAGTATAATAGGCGACCACCTATTCCGGTTTCCACTAGTTTGGTGGGACAGGTGGCAGGCCAATTACATGTATCTAGTTTGTATAGTGAAAGCACAATAATAGGATTTAACCCCTTTTTATTTACAAAAAAATATATATGTTGTGAGATTGGTGAAAATATAAGAGTTTCATAATTATCAGACTCTTCAAGAGAATTGCTATCTTTCTCCATTAAAGAAAGTATTAAATATTGTATATCGTGTAAATTTACCTCTTTATAGACAATGGCTAAAACTTCTTCATTTAATACCTGACCATCTATAATTTGTTGGACTTTCAACATCTCACAAATTGACTTAGCTAAAATTTCAAATAACAATGACCGAGTTCTAGACAATATACTCCTAGAGGATGGGACATAATTCAAAGCACACAAGTGAACAAATTCTGGGAAATTATAAGTCCGAGGAACAATGAAACGGGTCAAGTTCCACTCCCGTGCATGAAAATAATCATGTAACTAATCATATTTGTCAAAAGATAGTTTATGCAATTCATAGAGATCAAATGAAGTAATTGGGTGAAAATTTTAACAATTCTTGTCCTCTAAATCATGTTCTACTATAGATAGGGTTCTAGACTTTTTAGAACTTAAGGGTTTTGACATTTTTACAAATTGATAGGAAATGAGCCTTTATCTTCTTACCCGGAACAATTGCTGAAGAAAACCCTTGATTTTGCTGACAAAACCAAAAAAAGCACACTCTGAAAAGGCTTCGATGAGTTCAAGTCACTTTCTTCCTTCATTAAAAGTAACCAGTGGACTTTTATAAAAATAACCCAGCAAGCAATATTTTATTTACACACACATTTAAACAAATCATTTATTAATTGCTAATATGACATATTTACAAATGAAATATTTGCAAACCAATGGTTTTGGGAGCATTATGGTGGTTTCATTTCATAGTTCCACGCAGGTTCGAGTGACATTTTTGAATACCACACGATGGGATATCGAGGTGGACCCTTTGCTCCACACATAGCGTGGGTCAAATCTTTCCTACATCACCTCGGGCGGTTATTCATTTTAAATGTCGATCGACATGGGGTAGAGAGGTTCGTTATAAACCGTAGATCTTCGCGCTTTTCTGATCAAAGCTCCACATTTAATCATGATCTATTTGCACACAAACACATCATTTTATTAGTTTTTAATACTATATTCTATATATTTAAAACAAAATAAGATTAATTTTAGTAAATTTGAATCAATATATACAAAGAAATTATAAATATAACTATTAAAACTAAATAAAGTTATAACTGATATAATGAAATATAATAACTTAGAGCCTAGATGAGGCTAAAATTTAATAAAACTAAAGATAATACAGCTAACATCAATTAAATAGTACTAACATTATTTTCAATTTTAACTAAAGATAAGCTAACTTAAAAGTAAAATTAAAGCTAAAATTAAACTAAATGTACATAAACGAAAGGTAAAACCTAATATATAAACAAAACCAACACAAAATAAAAGAAGAGAAATTACTCTAATAGATTAAAACCAAGTTAACATCTAGACAAAACAAACAAAATAAAATAATATAGAACTAAAAATTACATAATAAATAAAAAATTAGAATTTTTATTTAGAATTTTAACCTATGGAAAAAAAGTAGTTAGACATCCAAAAATTTAGGGGAGGACAAGGTACACGATGCATTAGACTCCTTGAATATAGAAAATATAATAATTTGGTAAGTTTGTAACTAAGGAATTATGGTTAGTCATAAATAAAAACAATGCTACATCCAATTATATGATTTGAAATTCAAATAGGTGAATCCAGGCCCTTAAGGCATCAAGCCTCTCAAGAGTTAACACCCAAATTTACCTGGATAGCTCTCACTTTGTGTGCTTTGGGAACTTGTAGTTTCCAAGTTATCACATCTCTTTATAAGTTGTAGATACTCAATATCTCACAAAACTTTGTAATTGTTTGAAAAACTTACTGTGTATGAGTGGCAAAATTTTTGGCAAGTTTTGATTTCTAAAACTCTTCCTCAAGAAATCTGGGATTTTTGTTTTTACCCATAAGCATGGATGATGGTGATTTAGACATAGGTCAACAATTCCTTTGGATATCCCTTGGTTTTCCTTGTTATCTTATAACCTATTTGGAAACATGATTGAAATAAAATATAACAAAGCTAATATAAAAGAAAAATGAAATAGGAGGGAAAGAGCAATGATAAATGAGACTTGTCACATTCTTGTGAGCTTGAAGTTTTACGAAGAAAATCCTTGGTTGTTTCCATAATTATAAATGGATGAACTTATTAATAATTTGAAGCAACATGATTATGATTGCAAGTTTTTTTGAGTTACTTCTAATGAGAAATTGTAAATCGGTAGCTACAAGAAAGTGTTCATCATTTTATATGTTAGTTTGAAAATCAACTCTTGAAGACCAACAAAACATCAGTTGTACATGCAAGTAATTGTTTAGACATTCCCCCATATAGATTGTGCATTTTCTTGCAAATCTTAGGTAAGACCTTTCAAATCATGTATTTTGTCTTGAAGCTCAGTTTAAGACCTTTCAGAACTGTCCATTTTCTATGTGGATGTAAGACCTTTTAGAACCATCCCTCCGCTATGCTAATGTAAGACCTTTCGAGATTTTCATTTATTTCCCTAAAGGTAATGGAAGTAGATATTTTGGAATATTTATTTCAACAAAGAGATTCTCATTGAAAATTATTGAAAAATAGAACCTAAAATTTACACCTATCCTTTATTTCACTTAAAGGCTAGGACTTTGGTGCTTCTAAGTAATGTATGTTGTTGGTAAATTATTATTTCTGGTAAATTATTGTTTGTTAAAAACGTTTTTAAGGTCCCTCTGGGACATTCCATAATTCCCTTCAAGAGAAGATGCCCCATGACACCTCTTTCCCTTGTGAAAACACCAAGAAAATTTAGTACATAATAGTGATATTGTGGTGGTAGATGATACAAAAGTGAGAAGAAATGACGACGATGTTGAGAGAGGATGGGATATAAAATATTTGGAGATACCTACATATGTCACAACTTTAAATGTTGTAGGTACAACTCATAGTGCCCCTAGTTACACCATCACCAGGTAAACTAGTAAGTCAAATCTAGATATGGAAATTTCCTCTTGCAAGTGATCAAGAAACTACTGGTAACATTAATATAGCCATGTGACTCTTAAGTCAATAACTTGGTTATCTGGAGTGATATTGCTAGTCCAAATGTCAGAGGTCCATCAAATTTCGTATTTAGGCTTCCTTTATTAGATGAGAAACTTAGACTAGCTTGCAAAGCCACAACAAATGGGAATTTTAGTGAAGCATTGAGATGCAGGTCAAGAGAAAGGAAGTTAAGGATTATAGTGTTCAACAACAAGATCTTGCAACCTATTTTAATCATTGCAATGATCAAAAATTCCATTTGAGGTTGGATTTTCTTAATACATGGGTGTTTGTTACAAGGGTGGAAACTTCAGTACAATTGCTAAATTTTATTGATGACTAATAGAAAGTGAAACCCCTTCAGACCATGCGACAAAGGCTTGACAAGATTTGTAGGCATCTAAGAGGCAATTGTAGAATGTAAAAAAAAAAATTGAATTATGACTTCAGAAATCCTTTTGTTGTTGGTGAAGCAACTTCTATACCTATGTGTTGTGTTCAAAAGGATGTGCCATGTTCATATTGTGCAACAATTTTTTCTCCAATCATACAAGGAAATATCTTCCCTATATGTGAGCTTGAAGTTATGGGTTCCTATGCTTCTAGGTTACTTTGCATGATTGATCAAATAAGTTGATGTCAACATTGGACACATGTTGAATATGCTATTTTATTTCAAGAAGTTTCACTACCCACACATATGTGTGGATTGATGTTGTACTCTCTACCTTTGAGAACCATGTTGAAAGATATAGCAGGATGATCTCTAACAAGTCTTGGAAAAACTTCGAAGGTTCTTAATAGATTGAAATAAATAGTTTAGTGACACTGAAATGACAGTAGAAGTAATTTTTTTCATGTTTAATAAAAATTGACATAACCAAAGACATATTTCATGGAAAATAAGTATAAATACATCAACAAATGCTAGAAAGAAGCTATCAAATGGTAAACAATAATTTCACTCAAGATTCTAATTCATTATTGAAGGCATTGAAAACTCTGTATTTTAGCAACATAATAGCTAAAGTGTGTGGAATTCATATTCAAACAAATTAGTTGATGGATGTAGGCCTATAGGATGGCATCTCTACCCACAAGCCCCTGTAGGCAGAGATTCCATCCTACATGGGCCTCTCTGAGATATATGTAAGTAAGGCCATATGTAAGAGACTCAACTTTGAGGTGGTCAACATCGAAGTGAAATCCAGGTGAAATAAGGGATTTTGAGGCCACTGAATCCATATGCGTGATGATAATCAATGATGCTACAAAGAGGATAGGTACAAGAGTCAACATTTTAACCCAAGGTTGAGATAAGACTCATGTAAACCTATACATCTCATTACCAAGGAAGATTATGAAAGTTTCTCCTAGTGTCCCAGATTTTGATGTGGTTGGACAAAAGGAATATCTAAATGATACCATTGAATTAATATAGTGAACATGTTCTAGAGCATGTAACTATAGTGATTAATATAGTTATTGGTTTTATACGTTTTTATGAATTTGGGGTGATGAGAGATCCTCTATAAGACTCTGTAGTGTATTATCGTAATATTTAGGAATTTTGGTAAAGGTGGAAGAAGGTTCTTTGTGTTCAATTAAAAAAAATAAAAGGCAAGTGAGAGAATTCAGTATCTATTCAATCATTAGAGGATACAAAGTGTAGGATGTAATGTTGGACTTCAGAATACAAGAGGGTGAGTCAATATATAGTGCTTGAGATGACTATGGATAGTTGAGAGCATGTCTATTTGTTAAAGTGTTGGTTGTGTGCAATGGCAGTGGCACCATTGATCAAGTCTAGGAGAAAAAGGAATAACAAATGTAGGGTTATGTGGATGAGGAGTAAAGGCTATAGGAATATTGGGAACACTCAAAGTGTGGGGGTTGGAATGAGAGTTAGGGTTTTGGGAGACTTGGAAATTAGTCCACCATTGAACTTTGCATTCAACTTTCAAGGCATGTTCCAAGTCCTAGTCAAGGGAAACACTTTCAAACATGGAAATTTTGAATCTAACAAAATCCAATACACTAGAATTAAATTTAACAATAAATAACTCCTTTGGATCTAGAACTTGGAGTTGAATGCAAATCGAAGTGAACACCTCAATGCACTATTGTAATGTCTTTGTAGGTTCTTGACATAGATGATACCATCTGGACAATATATTTGTGAGGTGGATTGGATAGTAAAAATTCTATTGGATGGTGTAAAAGAATACCTCCCAAGTGGTGATACAATAAATACCACCTCTAGATCTAGAACCTGGAGTTGAATGCAAAGCCAAGTGAACACCTCAATGTACTATTGTAATGTCTCCTAGGTTCTTGACAGGGATGATACCATCTGGAAAATATATTTGTGAGGTGGATTGGATGGTAAAAATGCTAATGGAGGTTTCAAATAAAACCTCCCAATAGGTCCACACAATATGAACAAATATTAAATAACTCATGCACCTAGTCAAAGGGATGAAAATATGCATTTACATGAGTACACTCAATATACTCAAGTCAAAATAGAAATATTGAAAAGAGTATGAGCTCCTTAAGTGATAGATGTTGAGTTGAAAGTTGTTGGCAAGGTGGGTGCATCCTCCTTAGGGAGGAAACATAGGTTATCTCTCTTGAAGTATGTGTTTGGAATTACCTTGTTTAAGTGTGCTTTCTAAGGGAACGTGATAATATGGGCTATGTGTTGGGAATTACCTTGTTTAAGTGTGTGTTTGGAAAAAAGTGTGAATCTCAAAGATTATAACATTGATTTATATTGATGGTGATATATGGGCTATTTATTAAACTATTTATTTTACACAAACAAAACAAAATATGTCATTTTTTTGAACTAGAGATATAAGTCAAAAAAATAAAATAGCAAGCCGATACAAATAGAATCATATAACTAAGAAAATAATCAAACTTAGTACAAGAAATTTAAAATTGGAACTCACTTTTTTCTTGCCATCCGATTTATCAATATTGTTGTCAATCTTTATTGAATCAATCACTAACTTGAGCAAGCATTATACATCACCAAGTCCTCAGAATAGGCCTTTCTGCACATTAAACATAGGAAAACATCAATGTTAAGGGATAACATAAAATGCCACATCAAATTACATTCAGTAATCTCTAAAACAAATATCATTAAATGGATAATAGGAATACCTTAATGAGATCTCTTGGTTTCCAGAATAATTTATTCTCTACTAAACATGACCAACCACATGAAGGTGGAAGCTCATTTCCCCCCTCCCCGCCTCCTTGCATCACTCTCAATTCCCCATACCAAATCATGCATATTAATTTAAACAAAAACTATACAACTAATAATTTATTTAATAAATTTTGTCCTCAAAATATTTACAATCAATTCCTTTTCAGTTTCTTCCTTTTAATAAAATTCTTCAGTAAATCACCAGTAACATCGTCTTGAACCCCTTTAGCTACTAGAACCTCGTATGTCTTTGTTGCATGACTATGCACCATCTCTACCATTTCACTACTTCTAGTAATACGACGTACTACTGGACGTTGTTGCACTACAGGGGCATCCACTAGAACAACATAAAGCGTTAAAAGTACATGGTTAGTTATTATTATTCATATTAGTCTTTCATTAATACAAATATCATGAATCTATTTTTTACCTAGAGGAGTATTCGACACTATTGGTTAGGTTGTCGTTGGTTCCTATCCTCTATGAGCACCAGCCTCATCTACATGCTCTTCCATTGAAACAAGAAATGTTATAAATACAACATTTGCAACTAAATATTACTAATCGTCAATATATACAATTGATTTTAAATACACATACTATGATGGGTCTGCACATCACCAGACTCATTGGGTTCTTTTCCAGTACCATTTTTTAAGGAATTGGGTTTTCTTGGATGCTTTAAAAAAATAGACACATTAATTGATGCAATAAATCAATCGTCTATATATGTACTTACAAGTAATGAACAATAACAATCTTGTCATTTTACTTACCATGTTGCCCGAAGGGTCAGTCGATTGTGTTTGCCCCAAGATTTTTTGATGTTCAACCATTGCTTGAAAGTGGAACTTGAAGCTAATATTCATGTTGTCTTTGGTGGCCGCACTATTGAATGTATCCCCCTACATTGCATAATACGATGAATTTTGCTTATTGGTTGCAATTAAAAAAAATTGTATGATGATATGAATAATATGGTAAAATTATCTGGTACTTACAATTCGATCTTTTAATATTAGGTAACCATTTTGGCCAATTTTGTGTTTCCCATTTTTATCCAGTCTTGCCTTGGTGGCTTTCGACATGTCCAGGAACCTACAAAAAGTTTCAAATATGTACTTAGACAATGCGGATTTTTCTATAGATCAACTAAAGAAAGTTTGACATATTCAATTCAAAATATTATTTACCTTCCAGGGCCAGGTGGTGTCTTCCCTTCATGTTTCAATGCAATATCCTTTTCATTCTCGAGTATATTCTTCTATTCCATGTCGGGAAGGGAGACAACATGATAATACTTAGGGTTTTTTACCAATCGACTCCTATATTGATCTTTGACATATTTCAAATATGTACCCACCTTCGAGGTGATATCTTGTTTGTTGAACGAATCACCAAACATGCCAATCACATGGTTAATAATTTTGTCTTTCAATTCTTTTCTTTTTCTGGGAATTCCATCGTGTGCGAATGGTGGGCCCAAAAATATCTAAGGCCTTATCATGCAAGGTCCTATAAAAAATGTTGTTTCTTGCAAAAAATATGATAATTAGTTTAAAATAACTTGAAATATCCAGGTTTCAATATTTAAATAATAGGAATTAACTAAGATATTAATAACTACCTTGGACTTGTGGTGTCTTCAAGGGAACCAAGTTTTCGTCCATCAAAAGTTAGACCAATATTGTTCCCGTTCTTTGAACATGTGTTGCTCTAGGATAGCAGTGCGTAGACTTTTCTTCATGAGATTTTCCATTTACTACACCATCATGTTCACCATGGTCTTGTTGAGTTGTTATATTCATTGCAGTGAAAGTATAGTCGAGGTGAATCGACTAAAGGTCGAAGTTGAGGTAGATCTAAAACAAGTCAAAGGTCGATGTGTATTGACCAGGTAAAGTTAAAGTCAAAGTTTGAGGTAGTTCGACATGGTAAAGGCATCGATAGTAAGTCGAAGAGGTCAACCAACATGAGGTCAATAGGTGGAAGTGGGTAGTTCTTGCGCAAGAAAGAGGGTATGATGTCGATTGTGTCTTAGGTGTGGACCGATATTAGACATGTAACCTTTTATTCATATTGAATAAGACAACAAGAGAGAAAAACACTCAAGGAATGTTGGTTTTCTCGGTTTGGGTTTCTAGGGTAAAATCTCTATGTACTATGTGATTTCTTTGTCATTTACATTCTTGATTAAATTCTTCTTCTCCTCTACTAGGTTTAGTGTGGAAGTGTCTCTCATTTCTTGAAAAGTGGTATCAAAGCCGTGTTATGATTTGACAAGTGTATCAGATCTTGATTTACCAATATTGAATCTGAGAACTAAACTCTATGTACAATAAGAGTTGTAAGTCATAAATTGTGTTAAAGATCATGGTAAAGAATGGCGAGCAGTTCAAGAATAGAGATAGAAAAATTCAATGGCCAAAATTTTGAGCTTTGGAAGATTAAAATGGAAGATATTCTTGTAGATAGAGAACAATGGACAATGACCTGTCCAGGTACCCATCTGACAGGAATGTCGACAGAAGAATGGGAAAAACTCGAAGGAAGAGCAAGAAGTACGATTCGACTTTGTCTTATAGATTCAGTACTACTAAATGTATCAAGCAAAGATTTGACCAAGAAACTATGGGACAAGTTGGGAAGCTTATACCAGTCGAAATATCTGGTAAATAAGTTGTTTCTCAAAAATAAATTGTATCTTCTGAGAATGAGTGATGGCATTGCGGTGACTAAGCATTTAAACTTGTTTAACACCATTTTAAGCCAGTTATCGTATGTGGGTATTAAAATCACTTAGGAGGAAAAGTGTATAATCCTATTATGTTATTTTCTAGACTCTTGAGATATCTTAGTCATGGATACAGTGAGTAATACAACCACACTAGCACTAGAATACATGGTTTCTTCTCTGTTTTCTGAAGAAATGAGAAGAAAGAACATCGAAGGATCGACCAAAGATGCTTTAGTGGTGAGAGGTCGATCGGTTGAAAGAGATAAAGGCAAATTATTTGGTAGAAATTCTAAGTCGAAGGGTACATCTAAATCCCCAATTCAATCGAGAAAAAGATGCTATAAATGCGGTAAATTTGGGCATTAAAAAAAGGATTGTAAGTGAAGGGCGATGGAAGTCAGTACGAGATCCAACGAGAAGCAGTCAACTAAGAGAAAGAAAATCCTGGATAAGGGATGTGATGTGTACCTGGTGTCGACCAGTACACAGTTGGATCAATATGTTTGGTTGATTGACTCAGTAGCATCCAATCATATGACACCACATAGAGAATGGTTTTGAGAGTATGAATGATATGATGGAGGTGATGTGTTCTTGGGGAATGATTCAAAAACCAAAATTGTCGGACGAGGAAGAGTTCGAATGATACAACAATATGGGAGGAAAAGAACCCTTCCAGTCGTTCTACACATTTGGGGTTTGGAAAGAAACCCAATATCTATTAGCAATATGAGTGATGTTGGAGTGCAAACTCTATTTCAGAAGGATTCGTGCAATATGGTTAGAGGTGTGATGGTCTTAATGAAAGGGGTTAGGATTGGAAACATATACAATTTGTTAGGGAATGTCAACTCAACTAGATGCAACAACATCATTTCTATTGAAGTCAACTCGATGTTGACTCAACTCTACATGACTCAGGATGAGTTAGTACAAATTGACTTGACAAGAGATGATAAAATCGACCTGACCATGATATGGCACAAGAGGATTGGAAACATTGGAGAAAAAGGACTTCGAGCTATGCACAAAAAATGTATGCTCGAATTTTTTCCTAAATGTGGTTTAGAAGTCAACTTTTGTGAACATTGCATATATGGAAAACAAATTCAGGTGAGGTTCCCATCTGGAGCGACAAGGGGAAATGAGATTCTAGAATTGGTACATAGTAATGTGTTTGGCCCAGTCACAGTTCCTTCACTTGGTGGATCTATGTATTATGTCTCCTTCATATCTAATTTTTCCAGGAAGACATGGATATATTTCTTAAGGAATAATTCATAGGTTTTTAAGAAATTTAAAGAGTTTAAAGATCTTGTAGAAAACCAGACAGATAAGAATATTAAGGTGTTGAGAACTGACAATGGTGGTGAATATTGTGGAAAATAATTTGATCATTTTTGTAAGCAGTGTGGCATAGCACACCATATACCCCACAAAAAAATGGAGTTTCTGAGAGAATGAACAGAATGTTGATGGATAAGGCAAGGAACATGCTCAGTGGTGTTGGGCTCGCACAAGAATTCTGAGTGGATGTAGTCGAACTGCAAGATATTTGGTGAACATGTCTCCTTCGTCGACACGACTACACATGAGGTATGGTCAGGTAAGAATCCTTTGGTTGAACATATCAAAGCATTTGGTTGCAATGCATTTGTGCATGTTCCCAAGGAAGAGAGGAGCAATCTGGACAAGAAGGAAGTCAAATGTATTTTCATTGGATATAAAGAAGGAATAAAAGGATATAAGCTCTTGGATCCTGCATCAAGGAGAACAATGTACAGTCAAGATGTGGTCTTCAGAGAAGTCAAAGGTAAGTCCAATCCTGGAGAAGTTGTTCATGTTGAGAATAATCCTGAGACAGTGTGGTTTGAACTAAGGAATGAAGAAGATGATTCAGATGAGTCGATTGAATATGAGGAAGAGGTGGAACAACAAAATCTGGTGGTAAGGAGGTCATAAAGAGTAAGAAAACCATTCGAAAGGTATAGTTTATCTGATTTTCATTCCGCATTCGTGATAACTTCCATCGACGATGAGCCCAAGTCAGTCGGTGAGGTAGTCAACTCAGCAGAGGGTAAACTCTGGAAGGACTCCATGGTTGAAGAGATGGAATCCTTGCACAAGAATGAGACACATGATTTAGTCAAGTTACCTAGTGGAATAAATCTCATCGGTAGAAAATGGGTATTCAAGAAGAAGATGAATGTTGCAGGACAAGTCAAGAAGTTCAAAGCTCGACTGGTAGCGAAAGGTTATTCCCAAGTCAAGGTAGTTGACTTTGGTGAGATTTTTTCCCCTATTGCAAAACCAAATTCCATTAGAGTACTAATGTCTCTGGCTGCAACATTCGATCTAGAAATAGAAAAAATGGATGTGAAGAAAGCGTTCCTCTATGGGGACCTGGAAGAAGAAATCTACATGAAACAACCTGAAGGATTTGTAGTAAAATGAAAGCAAGATTTGATGTGCAAACTGAAAATATCCCTCTACAGTTTAAATAAATTTCCAAGGATGTAGTACCAGAAGTTCGAAACATACATCCTTAGTTTTTTATTTGTGAGAAGAAAAGTTGATCACTGCATATATTCCAAGGAAGAAGGTGGGCATTTCATATATGTAGGTTTGTATGTTGATGACATGTTGTTGATTGGAAACAACATGGATGCGATAAACGAGGTGAAGAAGTAGATATCCCCCAAGTTCGACATGAAGGATCTCGGTGCAGCTAAATTCATTCTAGGAATGGAGATTAAGAGATATTGAGCCACTAGAGAGCTCTGGTTGAATCAGATGAAGTATATTGAAACAATTATGAAACAGTTCAACATGCAGGATTGAAAACCAATGAAGGTGCCAATTCCTGTGGGAGAAAGTCTTACTACTGAACAATGTCCAAAGACACAAGAAGAAATAGAGGACATGACATATGTTCCTTATGCAAGTGTTGTTGGTATTCTAATGTATGCGATGGTTTGCACTTGACCAAACATTTCCCATACAGTGGGAGTGTTGAGCAGGTACATGTCGAAACCTGGAAAGGAGCATTGGACTATTATCAAGAGAGTATTCATGTATTTATGTGGCATGAAGGATAATGCTATATACAACCAAGGAAGATCTGGAGGTGACAGTGTTAAATTAAATGTACATGGCTTTGTCAATGCCGACTGGACTAGAGATATGAATCGACGGAGGTCAAAAAATGAATATGTCTTCAAGATGTTCAATGGAGCAACAAGTTGGATGAGTAAGCGACAGTCGGTCATAGCCTTCTCAAAAAAAAATCTGAATACATGGCGGCCACTCATGGAAGAAAATAAGAAGTATGACTACAAAGGCTGTGTTCAGGAATCGGGTTTGAGCAGAGAGCTATGAAGATAAGTTGTGACAGTCAAAGCACAATATTTCTGGCAAAGAACCATGCTTATCATTCGAAGACTAAGCACATTGATGTACAATACCATTTCATAAGAGACATGGTGGAAAGTAAGAAGGTGCTACTGGAGAAAGTAGACATGTTGGAAAACATATCAGACTTGTTGACCAAGTCTGTGAGTGCTATGAAGTTATCTTGGTGTAGAGAGGCAATGGGAATTGCTACCCTAGGTCTGTGAATGAAAGTTCAGGAATCTCTTGTTTCAACAAAGAAGACAACAAGTGGGATAATGTTGGGTTTTTATATTCTTTGCAGTGAAATTCTAGTCAAGGTGAATCGACTGAAGATCGAATCGAGATAGATCGATAACAAGTCAAAGGTCGAGGTGAATCAACTGGGTAAATTTGAAGTTGAAGGTCCAGTCATTTCAACATGGTAAAGGCATTGAAAACAAGTCAAAGAGGTCAACCAACATGAGGTTGACAGGCAGACGTGTGGTGACCGATTGAAGACCGAATGAAGGTTGACTGGTAGTCGACTACTAATACGACTTGGAGTCGATTGTAATAGAATCCTAAGATTTATGGGATTTGTAGCCAATGCTGCATGGATCTGTAACCATTTTTTGACTCCAAGTCTTTAGGGTTTTTCCTATTGTAAATCCTATAAAGAGGCATGTAGTAAGGTCGTAAAGGCTAATCAATCAATGAATCATAAGATGGCCAATATTTAGAGAAATATTTAGATGTAGGTTGTTGGTCATGAAGATGTAATCTAGATTGACTATAGGGTTGTTCTTGCACAAGAAAGAGGGTATGGTGTCGATTGTGTCTTAGGTGCGGACCAAGGTTGGATATGTAACCTTTTATTCAGATTGAATAAGAAAACAAGAGAGCATAACACTCAAGGAATGTTGGTTTTCCTGGTTTGGGTTTCCAAGGTAAAATATTTATGTACTGTGTGATTGCTTTGTCATTTACATTCTTGATTAAATTATTCTTCTCCTCTGCTAGGTTTAGTGTGGAAGTGTCTCTCATTTTATGATAGGTTTGGTGTGAACGATGGAGGTGTATCATGGGCTCCAGGTGCTGCAGTCATTTGAGCCACACATGGAGAGGCAAATAGCCTCAAAGCTATGTGGCTCATGCCAAGGCCCCGTGGGGTTTGTGCACCACTCCTACTAGAAGTCTCCCTACGACCAATATCTTGCGTCGGTTCCAAATATTTATGTAGAAATAAATCGCTTTTAGTTTAGCTCAAATAAACATACGAAATAGAAATTCATAAATAAATATATGTCATAAATAATCTATTTTTAAAGTGCGCTTACTGCATATTGATATATAGTCTTCTCTAACTCTCTCATCCTTGTTTTGATATCCTCTTGTTGTGGCCACAACACCCCCCATAATTTTTTGAAATTATTATGGGTCCCTCCATACGAATTTTGTTAATATCACCTTGATTTGTTTTCGGTTCTCTATTTCTAGATATTTTTATGTCCTGTTTGTCCTTTTGACATTCTCATTATCTTCTTCGATATATTTCCATTGATATGATTTGTTTGGTTTGTTTTTCTTATATAGTCATGTAAATATTTTATCATTTAGGTGATTGGACTCGTTTTCATTGGACATTATTATATTGCAACAACTTGGTTAATTATTGAAAACAATTTTAATGAGAATTTCTCACATTCACTTTAATTCAAAAATACAATTATGAGGAATATTTTTTTGTTTATTCAATGATTAACATGTGGTTCAATTGGTCGATTTAAATTTGCAAATAATTGAGTGTTTATTAAGTTAATTTCCTCAAATTGGCAAAATATTCCCAAATCTCAAAATATAATGTCCAATCTAACATATTTAGAATAAGTGATATCAATCAGATTTGATTTTATTAATTTTGGTTAATTAAGATTTGGAGATCCGATAGTTCATTTTTTCATATATTTTTTGTTATTAATTTAATTTCTTTTTGTTATAGTTTTATATTACAGATCAACAGTTCAACTATAGTCACCAAAATTTGCTCAATTGGAAAATTTGTATCTGTTTCGGGAGGTTAATTTACATCCTTCATTACGAGCAAACAGTGAGGTATTTTCTCACATGGATGAAAACCCACTTCCCAAATTTGGTGATTTACCTCCCATGCGATTCATTTCCTTAGAAAATGAACAGAATGAGAGAAATATTATCAAATGCAAGCGAGAGTTTTTTGAATTTTTGTGTTGTCAATTTTCAGGAGGCAAACTTCCATATTCAATCACGACCAAACGGTTATAAATTTGAGGAAATGGTTGAAAACCCACTTCCAAAATGGGTGTATTTACTTAAAGTATAGAGTATTTTCTCCGAACATGAATAGATTGGGAGAAATCATGGCCTGAGTGAATCAGACTAGATTTTAGATCAATTTTAGGAGGCTAACTTCAAACTTATATTCTTAGCAAACCAATAGGAATTTGGCGAAAAGGTTGAAAACCCACTTCAAAAATAGGGTCAATTACATTATAGTAAACGTATTTGTTCATAAACCAAACCTTTTGGGAGGTATGATGCATTATTTGGGTGGGTTCTGTCCAGATTTATTTTTCTACAAATTCTATAGCTGATTTTATTCTGAATTTTGTAGCTAATTGATAGGAAGTTTTGGTTGACTCAAGGAGGATTCGGCCTAAAGGAAATGGAATATATAAAACTATGTTTATTCATGTGTATGGAGGTTCCTATTTTCTACAATTTAGAGGCTCTGAGCACTGTTGTAAAGGGATTTTAGTTGTAGGTGAAGAGGAATACTGAGATATGAGTTATTTGGGGGTTTTCTTTTCAAGATTCAATATTGGTATTTGAGACAATGTTTTCACTATTGAAGAAATTTTCTTCAAAAACAAAGCTCATTATTTTGAAAGGATTGTTGGAGATCTATTTGTAAAATAGAGCAATGAAATCAGGTTTATTATTTGTATCCAAATACTTTTATTTTTTAATGGAAATTTTACTCTTTTAATGACAAATATGTGCCAATTATTTCATATTTTGCACTGTTGTTTGATATGAGAATGATTTTCTATTAGATCAAATATTTGATTTAATGGTATTATAGATCGGTTATTTATTTCAATTATGCTCTTGTACTTCAATCCAATTTCTGAGTAACTATTTACTCAGAAATTTGTCATTTGAAATAGATTTAATTGTCATTGAACTGTATGAACTATTTCTGCATTTTAATGGCCCATATTTTATTGTTTTAAATCTTGAAACAAAGTATTTATGGAAATCATAATGTTAATTGTTTGAACTAATTCGATAGCTTGACATTCATAATAAAAGCATGTTTAATCCCCACTATATTTAAATCCTTGCACTTGGTATTTGAGAGCTATCTCTTGAGTATCAAGTTAGATTAATTTCAGTTACTTTCTGCATTGTATTTAGATTTAGATTTAGAAATAGATTAATGTATTGCATTTTTTTGAAGTCTCCTCACGCAAGATCAATTTCATCTATGGCTTTTTTGAGCCCTTGTGTCAGCTTAAGGATTACTTCCTTGCAAGCTATCTGTGAGAAGGTAATTCCTTCTATTTTGTCTGTTGATAAAAGAAAGTATAGAAATACATTAGCAGATACAAGGCCATGTACATATCTTTGTATAAATATATTATATTAGTAATTAGCTTAAGTTATTTTTATATAAAGGTAATTGGACCTTTAACTAGTTAGAATCACCATCCCAAATGGATAAGGACCTAATTGGGGCCCTGATCGGGTGATCTCCCTATGGTGTTGAACATGGTCATTTTTGGCCATCAACACCTCTGTAGGATTACAACTAGCCAATTGAAAGAGTTATTTTTTTTTCCTTTCACAAGACTTTTCTAATTGTTTCAATTGGGTTGAGGGAATCATATATTTCATCAGCATGATCATTATGCTATGGTGTGCTCGTCTGGATCAACAAATAAACAAGTTAATTGAATGATTTTCAACAATAGTTCATATGAAAATCAACACTTTACCTCTAGCGAGTTGGTTGGTGCCTTCCCACGACCACCCTGCCACTTTTTCAAGCTACAAAACGAGTATGGATTTCAAGCTACAATACGAATGGGCACTCAAATATCTCATAAAGGGAGGTTGCATAAAAGTTGCAAATCAATGAGTATACCTTATATATTTCCAACATAAAGGAAGCATGTGAACCTCGAATTTCATAGAAGATGAGGAGACAAGATATAAAACTATGAAAATAAGTATGAATATTCACATAACCTTAATAAAATATTTTTCATTAAGCATATAAATCGAAAATCACACATACATAACAATTAATCAATTTAGGAATATCTAGGATTCACACAATTCCGTATGTTCTAGAATTTACACTAAGTATACCTTTGGAAGTTGATTCACATAGATGAGAGGATAATTGTAACCATTAAGAACAAGCATCACAAGGTTGTCAAATATGAGTTCAAGCAAAGGATACACTAAGACTGCTCATTGGAAAGTTGGGAGGACAATTTGAATTCATCCCTTTCAGTGTTGATATGGCATGAATGGACAGTGTCCTTTATGGTTCCAGTGCAATTGGCATAACACTCTTGAAATTTGGTAGATTTGAACTTCTATAATGAATCAATGGCTAAATGAAGAACTAAAATTAGAAATCAGTGTTTCTTTGTATGCCATAATTTCATTAACATTGAAGTTGATATGATTACACAAAATAATAAAATATTAGAACCTACATAAATGTACATTAAAAAACAATGCCAATCTGAAGGTGAACTTGGTCTTTTCTAGGATTTACACACATCTAAGATTTATGGAAATCCTGATGCTCATATTTCCTTTGAAACTTCCTTGCTTCGTTATATTTTGATGGTTGTCAGCCTAGAATCTACCTTTGAGAAGAACCCTAGATTAGTGGTTTCAGAGGTTTTGAATTAGGGGAGGTTTCAAATGAGACAGATTTTGGATTTTCATTGTTCTTCAAAAATACTCTAGTACAATCCATATTGATTATCTATGATGCCTTTGTAAAGGGTTAGAAAAAATTATATATTTCGGCGACATTGTTGGTCTAGGGTCTCCTTTGTCACTCAAGCTAGGGCCTCCTCTGTCACTCCTCTATCTCACTGTCGGTCCTCTGCCACTCTCTGTCGCTCTCTATCTCACCATGTCTCCTATTTTGGATCTTGCAGTCGAGGTTGGGCAGGGCCAGTCAGAATGTTTCGATGTCCAGGTCTTGCTCCTATTGAGAGGGTTTTGTTTGTTGTTTTCTTTGGTTTTTCTATTTGTTGCAGGTTTTGCATTTTGGCGGGTTTTACAAAATATGTGTTATTAAAACTCCATATAATATGACAAATATATTACACAATTTATATTATATAATATAAATTGTATTACATAACAAATATATAATACCATTTATAATAAAGTTTTATAAATAATACAATTTATATTAAAGTTTTATATATAGTGCAATTTATATTAAGGTTTTTGGGGTTATAGGGTTTATGGGTAAAGGGTTAGGTGTTAAAAATTTAGGGGGTTTAATTAGGTGTAAGGGGTTAATGGACTTAGGAGTTACCAAGGTTAGGGATTAGGTGTTATAGATATACGTGGTTAGGCTAATATGGTTTTGTAGGTTAGTGAGTTGGTGTTTCAGGATAAATTCGTGAGTGCGGACACAAACCAATCTCCCTAGATCCACCTGGATCTAGAACAAAGCAAGACAGAATACTACTCTTTCCCTAGATCTAGACTATTGAATGAACTAAGAGAAATGGATAGTGGACATACCTTATGAACGTTCTCCTTAAATCTCTGTTGTTCCTCGCTCATCTTCGATGCTCTTGTGCCGTCCAATCGCAACAGTACAAACCAATCGAAGTACAAGCAAATTAATATATTCAATACCTAGTCTATACATGTGATCAAGGAATCATGTAATAAGATGACATCATCATTATGGGAAAGGGACATAT
>ML779384.1:240161-253004 GCA_009831015.1 Picea engelmannii
CTTGTATAGTAATGTAATCGCTAATGACAGGGCAGGAACAAGAGCTAAGCGACCCTCCTTCGAGTCGTCGCCGCAACTTCATGACCAACTCCTTGCAAGAGAACAAGGGATAAGGAAAGAGATGGATGTGGAACCTAGCATGTCCCATCCAAAGGCATCTCATGGATGGGAGCCTGGAAAATGCATTCCGCAATTTGACAAACCCCCTAGGTATCTCATAAGCTCCACAAGGGTGGGTGAACACACACAGTTCATGCGAGAGCATTCCCTCATAGGTAAGTTCTTAGGACTATGGACATCTGAGTGTGACCTAACTCAATGGATTAGATACTGGTGGAACCCTAAAGGAGATTATGAGATACAACTCAGCTCCAAAGGATTCTTCACAATCATCCTTTACAATCTAGAAGACACAGACATAATATTCGATAATAGGCCATTCTTCTACAACATGGCTAGGATATTTCTGCACTTCTAGACATATCGTTTTAGCCTGGAAAATGAAGACTTCACAATGGCTCTAGTATGGATCAGACTATACTCTTTTCCCCATGAGTTCTGGCTAGAAGAAATTCTCATGGGAATAGGGAACACAGTGGGGCGTTATGTCAAAACATAGGATGCTACAAAGAAAAGAAATTACACCTCATATGCTCGAATTTGTGTGTACATGGATATCTCCAAAGCTCTCCCTGGATCTGTCACTATGGAATATCAAGACGATTATTGGCAACAAATGCTTGATTACAAGAACATACCCTTCCACTGCAGGAAATGCCATGAACATGGACACCTCTTCAGGGATTTCCCACTGAATGTCCAAGCACCCAAGGCCAGATACAATAAGAAGAAAGACGGCTTCACCACAGTTATAGGCAAAAAAAAGAACCCCCCAAGGAAGCAAAATCTAGATCCTGACCCCAAAATCTCAACGAAAAACTCTTATGAGATCCTGAACCAGCTATCGGCAGATGAGGAAATCCAAGATCCGCACAAAGCGAAACACCAAGAGAAAGGGAAAAGTCAATCTACACCCTCCACTGTACAAAATAAAGAGGCTAACACAAAAGCTCAGGGGAGGGCATATGGGGACATCCAGATGTAGCTGGATGGCCACGATCTAGCGGGCATCGATCTTGAAAAACTTGAGGAATCCCTCAATCAAAAGGATCTGCAAGCCCTCCCTCAAGAGAAAATTCGCAAAGTCCATAAAGTCTTTTTAGACGCCACAGCCGGATCCACAACAAGGTTGGGTATAGTCACAGATCCAATCTCAGATTCAAAGAGAATGCCATGGGAAACCAAAATAAGAGGATGAAAATCATCCCAACATCTTATTAAGGAGGCAGGAAATCTCATGCTCAACTCGGGGCAGATCCAAAATCTCTCGAAGGGATACCTCCACCCAAATCCACAATCTTATGATGAATATCATCACTTGGAACATCATAGGACTCAACGATAGATCCAAACAAAGGATCCTCCGAGACTGTATCAGAGAAGAAAATCTAGATATCCTTCTACTATAGGAGACAAAATGTGCGGCAACAGAAGCATAAACTATCTTCCAACGTAGTTGGCATGGGTGTGACTTCATACACACTGACTCTACAGGCACATCTAGGGGACTAGCTATTTTGTGGAACCCTAACACTGTCACCCTAAGAAGACTCTTATCCACCATAGGCACGATTATGGCCCACTTCACGGTCACAGGGTCAACTCAGGAAGGTGATATGACAAATGTTTATGGACCTCAGAGCTAGCTGGACAAATACATCCTCATCAAATGGATTGTTCACATCAAAACCCTGCTAAGCATGCCCAAATGGATTCTAGGGGGAGAATTCAGCATGATCCTGACACTGGAAGAGAAATCGGGAGGAAGTAAACTTCTAGAGCAAGACAACGGTAAGTTCAAAACCCTCATAAACCTGCTAAATCTAGTAGATATTGAAAATCGCAATGGCACTTTCACCTAGTCCAATCGCAAACTGGGACACCAGCAGGTGGCATGCCATCTTGACCGCTTCCTTGTAGCGGAAGATCTAATAGAAATGGATCCTTCCATGGAAAGCCTCATTCTCCCAAAGGCAGGATCAGACCATTGGCCCATTTCCTTTTTCCTAGATATAGGGGCAACTCCCAAATACAAACCCTTCCAATTTGAGAAATTTTGGCTATCACACCCTAACTTCCATCAACTTGCAAAGTCTTGGTGGGCACAGGCAGAGATAGATCATGGTACCTACATGTACAAATTCCAGAAGCGCCTTAAAAACTTCAAAAAATCATTGAAGCTATGTAATAAACACAACTTTGGAAACATATTCCAAAGTATGCAGCATATAGAAAACAGATTAGCAGAGCTGCAGAAAATATTCATCTCAGGGACCAGAACCATGGCCTTAATGAAAGAAGAAGAGGAGCTTCAAGAGGAGTTAGAGGAAAGGAAAAAGAAATAATAAATTATGTGGCACTAGAAATCCAGAGTCCAATGTCTCAAAGAGGGCGAGAGGAACACAAAATTCTTCCATCAATCCATGGTGCACCACCGATACATCAATCGGATAACGCATCTAGAGGATTCCCAAGGAAATCCAATCAGGGAACACACCCAAATAGTTGAATAATTAAACACTTATTACAAAGAACTTCTCATGGAGACCAACAAGGACAAAGCAGAAGTGATCTGAAGGGTAACCTGGTGCATACCCCCTCTTGTGACTCGGGAAAATAATGACGCCTTGATGATACCCATCACACAAGAAGAAGTGGACCAGGAAGTTAAATGAATTCCCCCAGAAAAAGCGTCGAGCCCAGATGGCTTCACCACTGACTTCTTCCACCATTGTTGGGATTTAATCAGGGAGGACGTTTGGAAGGTAGTAGAAGAATCCTGAACCTCAGGCCAAGTCCTCTCTGCCCTTAATTCCACCTTTCTTACTCTTATACCGAAAGAGAAGCAGGTCACTCATCCCAAGAAGTACAGACCAATTTCCCTTTGCAACATCATCTACAAAATCATTACAAAGGTGATAGCAACACGTCTCAAGCCAATATTTCCTTTTGTCATATCCAACGAACAAGGTGGGTATGTAGAAGGACGACAAATCATGGATAGTGTCCTCCTTACTCACGAGGTCATACATTCTCTCAAGATGACTAAAACCCCAGGTATTCTCATCAAACTTGACCTTTCAAAAGCTTTTGATAGAGTCAGCTGGCAGTACCTTCACTACATGCTAGAATCTTTTGGGTTTGACCACCAGTGAGTAAACGGGATCTTAAATCTCACCTCTTCAGCCTTCTTTCTCCATTCTTGTAAATGGTGTGCCTTCCCAACCCTTCTCTTCTTCTAGGGGCATCAAGCAAGGAGACCCCCTTTCACCTTTTCTCTTTGTACTCATGGCGGAAGGGCTAGGACATTATATCAAGACTACGGTCCTAGAAGGCTCCCTAAAAGGCCTACCCTTGCATAACATCCAACTGACACCCTTGCATAGACAATTTGTTGATGACACCCTCCTCATGAACACCCCCACCGCAGGAGAGGCCAAAAGGATAAACTCCATTCTCTTTGATTTTGTGGAAGCCTCAGGCATGGCCCTCAACCTCGACAAGTCCAAAATCTACTTCTTCAACACTCCGATAGCGGTCCAGAATCATATTTTGCGACTCCTGGGCATACCCAAGATCTCCCTTCCATCCAACTACCTAGGCATCCCCCTTACTAGAGCACCGACACACTCTATTTCTTGGGACAGTCTGCTTCTTTTCATCTCTAATAGGCTCAACAATTGGACCTTTAGACCCCTCAACATTGCAGCCAGATTGGTGCTTCTCAAGTTAGTCCTACAAAATTTGCCAACCTACCTCTTCACAGCCCAGTTTGTGCCTAAATTGGTCATTAGAGCCATTAGAAATATCTAGAGAGGCTTCGTATGGCATGGGCATCAACCTAACAAGAAATGGGATCTAGTTGGATGGGACAAGTTGTGCAAGCCCAGGCTCTAGGAGGATTGGGACTCCGTGACCCGGGAAAGCTCAATCAAGTTATGGGAGCCAAAATGTGGCGGAGATGGATAAAGAACCCCACAGCCTTATGGGTGTGAATCTGGAAACATAAATATGCTCCCAACATTCAAGAAGACCAAATAATCAGACACAATGACCAAATACAAGGCTCTAATATCTGGAACACATCATGGAAAAATAGAGAGTTAGTTCAGAAATATGCTTTCTGGGAAATCAAGAATGGGGAAAGTGCACTTTTTTGGTAGGAATCATGGCAACAACAAGTGCCTCTGAGTGATCAGGAAGAACTCAACCCCCTCGGGCAGGTGCTACACCAGTATACCTTCCGAAGGGTGAAAGATCTTTGGAGAACCGTGGACCGGAGCCTACCTTGGTGACAATGGAAAAGTACTACCAAGGAGATACATCTCCTAGAGAACTTGGACCTACAAGCCTGGAAACACTGCGCAAGTCACAAGAAAATCCCCACTCGAGAAGGTCCAAACATTCTCAAATGGGGGTACTCAAATACGGGCAACTTCTCAGTCAAAGAGGCTCAGTATCTGCAAGGCAATTACCAAAATTATAATAAGAAGACTATCTGGAACAAGGTTTGGAGGCCCGCACTCTGGCCCAAGGTGTCCACCTTCCTATGGGTCACATTTCATAACCGTGTCCTCACTTGGGACAACCTCAGGAAAAGGGGGCTTCATCGGACCCTCAATCTGCACCTTATGTCAGCAACAAGAGGAAACTATGGAGCATCTCTTCAATAAATGTCACTACAACCAATGGATCTGGGACCAGGGATCTCAAGCAATGCACGGGTCGAATAGGAACAAGAACAACATCAGAGACACCTTAGAAAACTGGGACTCGATCTCCTACAAAAACCCTATTCTTGCCCGTATCTGGCAAGTCATCCCAGGCTTCACTCTCTGGAAAATCTGGAAATAACGAAATAAAATAATCTTCCACTCCAAGGCCTCCACACCTGGTCTAACTTAGGAAAGAATAGCCATGCTAATCAGAGAAATGATCAGAAGAAAACCTTGGACATTGGAAGAATTAAAATGCAGTCCGGATGAGCGATGCATTCTCCAAAATTGGGAGCTCAGCTTGAGCAATCATCCTAAGGTGAATGTTACCAATCACCAACCCGGCAACCTGATCACCTGGTCCCCTCCTCCAATAGAATTTATTAATATAAACTTCGATGGGGCCTCCAAAGGGAATCTTGGACCATCTCGCTTTGGGGCTACTCTCAGAAACTCAAACGGTGAAATCCTATACCTTGTAGTAGGCTTCATAAGGGAAAACACCAACAACACGGTTGAGCTCACAAGTCTCTTACGCGGCCTGGAAGCAGCAATTGATAACCACTTCCACAAAATCAATCTGAAAGGGGACTCTCAGATCATCATCCAGTTAATAACTAAAATTATGCATGGGGAAAACCCATTGAAAATTTCTCCCAGATGGAGACTTTCGGGATTGTTGGAGTATTTTGAAGCCCTTCACAACCCCTATCTCACCATCATACCATCTCATGTGAAAAGGGAAGCAAATAAAGTTGCAAACTGCCTGGAGAATGAGGGGGTAACAATTGAGATGGAATATATCTACTGGGAGGCTCAAAATTCTAAAGATATAGATCTCTCAACCCGTTGTCAAGCCATTGCTGATAGGGACTTTCTGACCCCGGATGGGGTGCCACATTCTGCAACTAGGCCATACGGTCAGAAGCCAGGTCGGGCCATAAATATGGCATGTCTGCTCCCATCCCCTCATGATTAAGGATGGGAGCCAACTTTCATAGCTAGGCCCATGAAATGAGTTCTCCCACATGCGTGAACAATCCAACTACACAGAGCATTAAGGAGGGAGCCTTAATGGACAAGGCCGTCACATCTGTCCTCAAGGATAACATCGAATTTGGCCATGGCTCATCCCATTTCAATTTCATCCTGCACCAGTCAGACCAGTCTGAGCCTGGGCGTAGTTACAACAACACCATTGGCACTGTTGTCATTGCTCTTCTCATTCCCATACCGTGTGAAAGAGGTAAGCCCCACAGGGGCATTTCCTGGTATGACTTTGATCCTCACCGGAAGAGACAACAGAGGTTCGAAAGAGCACTATCCATCGCTAGAATGCATCTCGTCCACAAATATAGAAAGCCAAGGATTGCTCCCATGGCTTATGTGGAGGAAATTTTTTTGGAGGAACCAATTCAGTTTCCTCTAGAACATCTCCTCTTTACTGTACCTGACAATTGGAATCCACCTACCTTCTTTTCAGGGGAGGTCACCATGGAGACCATAGGGGCACAACAAAGCTTCCATAGAGAGGTCGACCAGATGGAGGAGATTGCCACTTGCTACATTGACGAAGAGACCCTGGAGGTACTGGAAATGAAGAAGACAGTGCGCACAGGTCAACTCTCCTCAAGCACAGTCGATGTGCATGCTAAGGAAGAACATGACTGGCCAAAGGTACTGGAGGAGGCCATGAGGAACGAGACAGGTGAGGCAGAGGATACCAGTCCAGGTGGTAAAATAAAGGAGGGTGGATGGGTGAGGGAGGGTGGCGTGGCTCCCATGACACATCCCCTATCCATCATGCAGGATGGGTGGCATGTCCAACCACCATTCTTCCACCTGGAGCACTTGGAGTTGGTGTTTGACTTGCAAAGCCAAGTAGCGGACCAAATTCACTGGGCCATCCTAATCAACCAGCACATCGACATGCTTTATGACACCTACTCCAATATGCCATCCAGAAAAAGGTGCTCGACTTATGCACAACCCTTTGTGCTGCCAACCAAAGCGTGAAAGCAGGAAGAAGATGTTAACATGGACACTTCAGCAGCCACCGGGTAACTGTTTAAGTTGATGCTTCTAGTTAGAATCATAGTTTTATATGGAGCTCTGGCTCTAGAACTTTTAGGGTTCAATTCCACTTCAATTCGAAGACTATGTGTGAATTTTTAGACTGAGGGTTGCAACCTATCTTGGTTTCCTACGGGCAGGACAGATGGCCTCCCATTTTTTGACATAGGCAGTATAGGATGCCAGTTGTTCTGGTTTCCCTTAACTCGGCGAGATAGCTGGAAGACCAAGCATATATGTACATTTTGAATGGTAATGCAATAGGATCCAAACTTTTTTACTTAAAAATATATATATATATATAAGGAATTGAGTAGACATGTTTATCCCTATTTCCTAGAGAAATTAAACTTCTTTCCCCACAAAAAATAGGGTGGCCTAATATGGGTTGTGTCATAATGAGTATTTAAAACAACACAAAGATATATTAAATATTTATAATTTAACCTTCATAGTACGTCCAAAATCCAAGCTATGTAAATCAAGAATTCGATGTGAAACAAGGTGTAGGTCATAGAAAAGAGACTATTACTTGCGTTGAATAATGACCAAACAATTAAGATTTTATAGATGTCACACCTACAACAAAATTGTCAAACTATCTAACTTCCGTTGAACTTCCGACGATAGTTGACCACATCAAACCTGACTAATTCAATGACCATTAATCACTTTCAAATGGCTATTTGGTTTTTTAAAGATCCACAAACGTCGTCAGTATATCGACGAAATTTTTAACTTTGGACGATCGTTTACCACGTCAAAATTGACTAAGTCAAAGTGCAACATTGTCGATATATCTAAACACTTTTTCATTTAAGTTGGTATATGGGCCAACGTTTGCATTGTCATCGATATAGCGACGTATGTTTGAACTCTTGTCTATAGATCGAAGAAAGATCAAACTTGCATCGTTATATCGACGACCATACCTTGGTGACAAGGACTATAACATTTATCAAAATATGGGCTCCCTAGCATTGCAATAGTGACGTATGATGACGTTCAGTGAAAGTATGACAAGCATTAGGGAGCGCCAAAAAAAATGATTGAAATTGTAGTAATTTGTGACGGTATGATTAATTTAACTCATATCGTCGTAATATTTTGTCGAGTTTTGACCCCATATATATTAGTGAATAACACTCGGACGACTAGTAGAGTGACTCCTATACCTCTCTTACCTCAATTATTGGAAGGAAAACGTGCTTGAAATCTAGGGCAAAAAGGACAAGGTAAATGATTTACATATCATTCAAGGGAGTATCAGGCTCTTGGTGAGGAATTTCATACAGCTATGTCCTTACAGGATTTTTGTACCATTAAGTACAAGAAATTGACCGAGTCATTACAAAAGGGGCCCACAGAATTGGGAGCTTCAGTGGAATGTTGAGAAATTATCTGTCCCTTCAGTGGAATGTTGAGAAATTATCTGTCCCTTCAGTGGAATGTTGAGAAATTATCTGTCCCTTACTTTGATGCCTCATACAAATGCACTTACAGAGCTTGGTTTCAGAAGTTGGACACATATTTCCAACTCAATTCTATGTTGGAGATGGAGGCCATCAAATATGTTACATTGCATTTGGATGGAGAGGCCCAAGAGTGGCGGTACCATGGGCTATTCATTTTGGGGCATTCTAGTATTACCTCATACTTACACTTCATGTTGATTAATTGGGTTGGTTTTCATTCATGTCAACCCTTAAATAAAGTCTGGTAGCGAATTCTGGTAGCACAATGGTTTGGGTAATGGACCCAAGTTTGTTTGATGTATAATGGTATTAGTTTTGATATATTTGTAGGTAATACTATTCCATATGGATATTACATGTCATTCCATTTCCGTTGGTATGTGGAACATCACATAACTCCTCACGGTTAGAGAGTTATGGCCATGTGAAGTTGGAGAAAGGTTTGGGTAATGGACCCAAGTTTGTTTGATGGATAATGGTATGAGTTGTGATATATTTGCAAGTAAAAATATTCTATATGGATATTACATGTCATGTCATTTCCAGTGGTATGTGGAATGTCACATAACTCCTCACGGTTAGAGAGTTATGGCCATTTGAAGTTGGAGAACCCTCATGAGTTATCTAGAAGCCCCAAAAGGTCAAAGTAGTTAAAGTGATTTAAGAGATTTTAGAAGGTAAATAATAAAGTGAAGTGATGAGTGTACTATAAATCAAATTGAATACAAAATAAATTATTTAAATAATAAAGTTAATGGAGAAATTACTAAGTTGACAAGTGGTTAGAAGTGGGTTAACCCTAAAATAAGGAAAGTGAGTTAAGATAGTTAAAGGGTAACCCCTTGAGGAAGCTACATGAAAGTATAAATAAGAGGCAAGGCTCTCTCATTTTAATCACACTTGAGAATATTTAATATCTACAGGTGATTGAGGTAACCAAAGGATATCTAAGCCAAATTTTAGAGGGAAGGTGAAGTAAACAAGACCGAAATTCAAGGGAGGATAAATTATTTTGATGATGCTTTCTAAGGTATGTTATTTACAGGTCATCTCACCATTTTCACAATAATTTTTTTTATATAATGATTCAGACCGTGAAATTGGGAGGACATTGAGGAAACATATCCAAGTATCTATGATGCAAATTTCAACTTTTGGGTCGTTGTATTTTTGGAGTTACACGCCGTGGAAAATAGAGTTTGTGGCTAGTCCCGGAACTAGTCTAAAACAAGTGTTTCGAGTAAAAACATCATAAATTCTTCATAACAGATCCAAATTCAGTAATCCCAAATGTATTGTTTAGAGTACAGTCTGTAGTATTCTGTGTACAATTTTCATATCCATACAACAAATATTTTGTGTGGGGCATGCTCTACAAGTTCGCTCTCTAGAATAAGTCAGAATTCAACAAGGTATGTGATCTTATACATGAGGTCTATTATAGAGTTACAAATCAGATTTGGATGATGAAATTGATGAGGGATTTTGGTTGAGGTACATGTTGGGTACATGGTTGAGACAAGTAGTTGATTATTTGGCACATACATGAGGTGTATAGTTGATGATGTTGGTACATCTTGATGAGTAGTTGATACATGATTGGTACATACTTGGTACATGGTTGGAGGCACGTGTTAGTAGTATTGTTGACACATGGTTTATGGATGATGTAGCATACTTTTATTGGTATATTATTAGAAGCATATACTTATCTTGGTGATGATTATGATTTTTTGTTTTATGCTTGGTTGATGCACATCTTTGAGAGTTGTCTTGGTGATTGATCTTGGTGATTGATCTTGGTGAGTAGATCTGATTTGGTTGATAAGATTGATGATACAAGTTGTTGTGATAGGTTGTTTGGAAAAGTTGTTGTGACAAGTTATTTGTATAGGTTTGGTGCATGGTTGATGCACTTTTTCATGGTACAAGTTGAGGTACAGGTTGGTGCATGGTTGATGTAGTTCTTTATGGTGCAGGTTGATTACCTGTTGTTTGGTACAGGTTGGTGCATGGTTGAAGCACTTGTTCATGGTACAGGTTTAGGTACAGGTTGGTGCATGGTTGATGCACTTGTTTATGGTATAGGTTGATTATAGATTGAGGTACAGGTTGGTGCATGGTTGATGCACTTGTTTATGGTACATGTTGATTACAGGTTGAGGTATAGGTCGATTCATGGTTGATGCATGGTTCAGGTTATTGGTAGAGGTTGTTTGGTGCAGGTTTATTGGTACAGGTTTTTAGTAGTATATCTCACAGTGATATTGTGACAGTGGTTCCATCATTCTACTTCTATGTCAGGACGGTTGGATGGGGCAAGGATAGGTGGTTGTAGCCACCTTCCGGTTGTAGCTGGAGAACATAAGGGGTTGTAGTCTCCTTCTGGTTGTAGCCAGAGAATTGGGGAATTGGAGCTTCCTTCAGGTTGTAGCCTGAGAAACTATGGCGTTGGAGCCTCCTTCTAGTTGCAGATGGAAAACCAAGGAAGTTGGTGTGTCCAATGAATGTAATTCTTAAAGACATATAAGAAAAATCATTACATGGTTTTCTCCTGCTTTGGGTTTCCACGTAAAACACTGGTGTACTATGTATGTGTGTGATTGCTCATTTATTCATTGTTATTTACTCTGCAACAATTGGATGACAATTCTACATTGATATAACACTTTCATTTTATGGTGAAAAGGGATTAAATTGCTATATTACTTATTCACCCCCCCTCTCAGTAATCCAACACTTCACATAGAGGCTTATTGACCAATTTGATAAGAAGGACCCATATTTCCATTTCAGAGACCATGCACAACTCAAGAATATTGGAACAGTCGATTCTTACATATCATAGTTTCATAGGATTGTGGTCATGGTGACAGATGTGTCAGAGCACATGATGATTATTGTTTTCATTGAAGGACTATCTGAGCCCCGTCATGGTTGTATTAATGCCTTCAAACCAACGTCTATACATGATGTTATCATTAGAGCACAAGACATGGAGTATTCAGTCCTAAAGAATAAATTTCCTTCTAAACCTTTCCTTCCTCAGAAAAACAAATACAAGAAACTCTTCTAGAAGGAGTGTGTTGGACACACCTACCACACTTAGAGGGGGGGGTGAATGAGTGTGGGGATCTTTTTCCCAAAACTTCCCTCTTACACCAAAACTCCTTAGTTAATATTCAAAATTTTCTCATTACTCATTGTTTTCATTTATAATTAGTTAGATGTGAATACATATCAACAACATATATCATCAACAAAGCATCTCTACAAGGAACACAAAGAACACAAGATGTATGTACAATTTTTCTTTTTATTATGGACTTCAATCCAGGGGATTTTTAGCAACAACTAAATAGAGTACAACTCTATAAGAGAACCAGATATATATGTAATACTCATATTACATTCTCAGCACCAACTGATATGAGGCAACAATCCTCAACAAATATCAATCTATCAACATAAACAAGTGCATCAACCATGCACCAACCTGTGCCAAACAACCTGTACCATAAACAATTGCATCCAACCATGTACCAAGTATATACCAATCATGTGCCAAATACTCATCAATAATGAATCATCAATATGTACCAACATCATCAACTATACACCTCATGTATGTGTCAACTCATAAACTGCTTATCTCCAACATGACTAATTTTGGACTAGTCAACAACTCCAACTTGAAATAATCATAACTTTGTACCTGTAATGGAAAAAGATCCGAAACTGATATACAATTCTCTTTAGTGTGTTTTATGAAATTCCTCCAGGTGGCACTACTTGGAACCTCTCAGAAAATACGTTATAGCAAAAATGACATACCTTATTGAATTCTGTCTTATTCTAGAGAACAACCTTGTAGAGAGTGGCCCACACAAAATATTGATTGAATTCATCTAAAACTATTACAAAACATACTAAATCCTGTACCCTAACCAACACATTTGGTCTCACTAAATTTGGATCTTTTATGAAGAAGTTATGACGTTTTTACCCGAAACACTTGTTTTTGACTAGTTTCAGGACTAGCCACAAACCCTATTTTCCACGGAGTCCCAAAATACAACGACCCACAAGATGAATTTTTTACCATAGATACTTGGGTATGTTTTATCAATTTCATAGCAATTTCATGGTCTCAATCATTATAGAAAAAAAAATATAGTGTAAATGGTGAGATGACCTATAAATAACATACCTTAGAAAGCACCATCAAAAGAATTTATCCTTCCTTGCATTTAGGCCTTCTTTTCTTCACCTTTCCTCGGAATTTTGGCTTAGATATTCTTAGTTACCTTAGACACATATAGATATTCAATATTCTCAAGTGTTCCACACCAAAAATTCTCAAGAAGCTCTCACAAGAAGCTCTCCATCAATACTCCAAAAGATATTCTCACAAGAAGCTCTCCATTGATCCACAAAAAGGATGATCTACAAGAGACCAT
>ML779384.1:259200-278071 GCA_009831015.1 Picea engelmannii
TGTCACTTCTCTTTATTATTTAAATAATCCACCTTGACTTTGTCACTTTACTTTATCATTTAAATATTGATTTCTTCTTTTAGGTCACTTTGACTTCTTTGACCTTGGGGGCTTCAAGCCTTCATGTGGGGGTCCTTCATCTTTGTAAGGCAATAACTCTCATACCATGAGGAGTTATGTGACATTCCACATACCACCGAAAATGGCATGACAAGCCCTATCCATCTAGGATAGTTTCACCAACAATTTCCTTGATCTTCATCTCATTATTCCACATACAAGCATGGGTCCTCCAACCATTCTTCTAGGATAACTCAATCCGTAAAGCATCTTACCATGAGGGATTTCACCATAAGGGGACCACTTTGGAGTTCATCCATTTGTGCACCTTATCAATCATGATAAGAAAATAATGAGAGCAAGGGTCCTCCGACCATTCTTCTAGGATAACTCAATCCGCAAAGTGTCTTCCCGTGAGGGCTTTCACCATAAGGGGACCACTTTGGAGTTCATCCATTTGTGCACCTTATCAATCATGATAAGAAAAAAATGAGTCATCTATACATTTTTCCAACAATGCATCATATACCAATGAAACCACAACGATCCATCTTCATCATGTATCAATGAAAACTCATTGATCCATCTTCATCATATCAATGACAACTCATTGATCTATCATCTATGCATTCTCATCAAGGAAAATATATATTATATTGCATCAATCATCAATCAATCAATCAATCCTTTGACATCAATCAATCCTTTGACATCAATCAATCACTTGACATCAATCAATCAAACCATTGGCATCAATGACAACATGATCCAACAGAGTGGCCCAAGAGAGATAAGTTGGATGATGAGGCTCATAGAGAATTGAGAAGGAAGAAACTATGTTTCATCTATAAGGATCCTTAGTAACCTGGTCATGGGTGGGTGGGTTAGGGAAAGGTTCATTACATAGAGGTTCTTTTAGATAGTGATGGGGACGAGGAAGCAGGACAGGCACAGGGAAACGAGCATCGTAGTCGAGATGATGAGAAACCACATGAGGAGGTTAAGGGTGGGATTATTGCCACTCTATCATGTGCTCCTAGATTTCACACTTTCAGAGTCCATGGAGTATTACATAAGCAATGTGTCACATTTTTTATTGACGGTGGGGAAACCCACAACTTCATTGACTAAGCTTTAGTGGCTAGGCGAGGCATTCCTGCAGAATACTTTGAGGGATTTAGTGTAGTGGTAGCTAATGGGTACAATATGACACACACATAGAAGGTTTCATGGTTGGATGTGACATTGGGAAACTACATGGTGACAAATGAATTTTATGTAGTTGAATTGGTAGACACTAAAGTCATCTTGGGTGTTCAGTGGCTTTATTCCCTGGGAAAACATTCTCAAAACTACGAAACAATGGAGTTGGAATTTAGGGTAGCAGATGGTAAGAAGGTGGTTCTGAGGGGTATGGCCAATGGTACTCCTAAGATTGTTTCAACAAAGTGGATGTAAAGCATATTCAGGTACATATATTTAGCTTGTGTAGTAGAGTCTCTAATTATGTCTAAGAAGTATTCAGATAGCATCCAACTTTATCATGTAGACATTCAATCATTGTTGGGAAAACATGCCCATGTTTTTTGAGATATTCCTCCAGATAGACCTCTTGACAGAGGCTTTGAGCAAACCATTGAGTTAGAAGAAGGGGAAAAACTAGTGATAAATAGTCCTTACAGGAACCCAAAGAAGTTCAAGGATGAAATAGAGAAGGCAATCAACAAGTTTTTAGATATGGGGCATATCATACCAAATCTAGTCCATTCCCTTCTTTAGTGGTCTTGGTTAAGAATAAGGATGAAACTATGAGTATGTGTATTGACTATAGGGATATGAATAAGAAAACTATCAAAAACATATATCTTGTTCCCAGGATCGATGATTTACTGGATGAATTGTATGGGGAAGTATACTTCTCGAAGATCAATCTTTGGTCAGGATATCACTAAATTAAGTTTAGAGAGTATGTTGTTCACAAGACTTCTTTCAGGTGCCATTATGGGAATTATGAGTTCTTGGTCATGCCTTTTGGGTTGATCAATGCACCTACTACTTTCCAGTCTTGCATGAACCACATTTTCAACAAGCAGATGCGGAAGTTTATTTTGGTGTTCTTTGATGATCTCCTTATATACAGAAGGACATGGGAGGATCACTTGAGGAAACTGGATAAGGTATTGAGCATTATGGGGGAGCAATCATTATATTCCAAGGCGTCTAAATGTGAATTTGGCATGAAAAATATTGTATGTTCGGGCCATGTCATCAATGCATAGGGTGTGTAGGGACATCATGAGAAGATACACACCATATTGGATTTCCCATCGCCTAAGACCCTTACATAGTTGCATGGGTTATATGGATTTTGCACTTATTGAAAACACTTTTTTAAGGGGTAGTTGGGTGCATCCCTAACATATATCACAAAGAAAGGAGCATTTAGGTGGAAATGGCTCACGGGAATCTCAGAAGGCATTTGAAAATCTCAAGGATGTGATGAGCACATATCTAATATTGGAAATTCTTGATTTCACTCAACCCTTTATGCTTGAGTGTGATGCTTCGGGTGAGGGTATAGGAGATTTCTTGATGAATAAGAAACATCCGATAACATTTGAGAGTTGGAAGATCAGAGGACCAAAGAGACTCTATTCCATCTATGACAAGGAGATGTTTTCTGTTATGCATTCCACGATGAAGTTGAGAAAATATTTGGTAGGTGGGAGATTTTTGGTTAGGAATGACCACAATATTCTACGGTATTTCTTGTAACAAAAGGATCTAAATGAGAGACAATAGAATTGGGTCGGTAGGATACAAGATTACGATTTTGACATCAAATATGTGAAGGGTAAGAAAAATATTGTTGTTGATTCCCTTTCCAAGAAACCGGTTGCATGTTCCATTACAAAGATTTCAGCTGATTGGAAGTCCCCCCTTTAGGTGGAATATTCCAATAATAAGTTTTCTTGTGATTTTATGGAGGGTCACATTCAGGATGACAAGTACATAGTGGTGGATGACATAATCTTCTACAAGGAAAAAATATATTTAGTTATGGAGTCCACACTTAAGGAGAATATTATGAGGGTTATTCATGATACACCAATGGCAAGACACCCCGGGTACTTCAAAAATTACAGGAAGATCAAAGAGAGGTTCTCATGGAAGGGCCTCAAGGAAGATGTGTTCCGGCATGTGAGGGAATGCATGACTTATCAGCACAACAATTCATAGCATACTCATCCAACAAGATTATTGCAACCTTTGTGCATTACATAACAAAAGTGGGAGAGTGTGTTGATGGATTTCATCACAGGTCTACCGAAGGTGCATGGCAGGGATTTCATTTACATGGTTGTTAATTGGTTGAATGATTTCTCTCAGTTCTTCACAATTTCATCAGAGTATGTAGCACCACAAGTGGCAGAGTTATTCTTCGGGGAGGTTTTTAGACTCCATGGGTTTCCTAAGTATGTTGTCATTGATCGAGACAACAAGTTTATCAATGCATTCTGGTAGGAGTTGTTCAAGTTGGACGACACAGAGTTGACTCCTAGTATTAGTTATAAACCTTAGATGGATGGCCATAAAGAGATTGTGAACAAATGGGTAAGGGGTATCTACGTAACTATGTGTCAGGACAACATAAGCCATGGATTAAGTGGTTTCATCCATAAGAGCATTTCTACAACACCACTTATGATATGTCCATTGGTATGACCCCGTTATGAGCATTGTATGGCTATAATTCTCCTTCATTTGTGGATTTGGAATTTGGGGATAGCAGGGTTCCCAAATATAAGGATTGGATATAGGGGAGTCAAGATATCCTTAAGACTCTCAAGGATAACTTGCAAGTTTCCTAGAACCAAATTTGTTTTTATGCAGACACACATAGGGTGAAGCATAGTTTTGAGGTAGGATACTTGGTTTTATTGAGGTTGCAGCCATATAGATAGTCTTCACTGAAGAAAAGTGGTGCATAAAATTTGAAACCACGCTTTTATGGTCCATACAGAAAAAATATAGAGAGTTAGGGAAGTAACTTACGAGCTTGAGCTGCCAGAGGGGAGTAAGATTCATAATGTTTTTCATGTGGCGTGCCTCAAGAAGGGATTGAGACAACATGTTACTACTTCAACAGTTACCCCCGCTGGATGAAGAGGGGCAGTTGGTATTGATTCTTGAGGAGATTTTGGATGTTCGAGAGAGGATATTGAGGAGGAGAGTAATCAGAGAGTATCTTATCATGTGGAGAGACTTACCAATGGAGGATGTTATGTGGGAAGGAGATTAGATTTTGTTGCACCCTAACTTGCAATTTATTGAGGACAAGCAATATCGGGAAGCAAGGACTCTAATGTCCCTTTCCCACTGATCACCCCTGAAGGAATTAATATCCTATTTAATTCTCGTAGGATATATTCGGTGCCAGGGAATTAATTAATTTGATTATTTAACATCATTTGGGAGAAAAAACATATTAATGATGACATTGGATAATTAAATTAAAATATGGGAAAAGTGATTTTGGGAGAAACATTGAAGAAAGACTTTATAAAGTCACTTTATATTAATTATTGGGAAGAAAATGAAAAAGGGTATATAAAGTGAGGTTGGAGCTTGTTTTCTCATTATTCATGATTATTTTCTCAAAATTGGATTTTGGAGAGCTCTCGTAGCTTTTTGGCTCTGGGGACTGAAACCCTTGAGCGATTGGGTTTGGTGGTGAAACTAATCCAACTTAGATGATCAAGAAGGAGAGATCACACATATATTTCACTAGATTCATTGTCGCAAAAGGAGACACGTCAATTTGTCATGTCGTGCGTATTTTCTGATCTCATGGGCATTTTGTGGAGGTCCTTCTAGGATAGGTTGAGGGGCCATTCTTTATTGCTTTTCTTTTTCTTGAGTTGTACCACCTATTTGTTGTTTATGGGATTCATAAAGGGGGAGTTCCATTTATTCTCATCTCATGGAAATAAAAGGAGGGTCATTCCATTTATTCTCAGCTCATGGCATTAAAAGGAGGGTTGTGCCATTTATTCTCATCCAGTGGCATTAAAAGGAGGGTTGTGCCATTCATTCTCATCCTGTGGCATTAAAAGGAGGGTCCTGCCATCTATTTTCAACTTGTGTCATTTGAAAATAGGGTCATGCCATCAATTGGACATTGTGGGGGATCTTAGTAGGGGCCAATCAATTTATCATAGAGTTGTTGGAACCTCAGAAGGGAGTCATTCTTGAGCAGATCGAGTTGCAATTGTTCATATCTATTTTTCCATTAGATCGTGTTAGTTATTTGTTGTTATTGCTATCTAGAAGGGGGTTATTTCCATACACTTATTGTTGTTCAAGTTTGGTCACTTACAGGTCAGAAATAATAAAGAAACCAGAATTGTAATTGCTAATTTTTATTTCTTGTTATGATATATGGAATGATATTGTCATCAATTGCATTGAATGTAATATCTACTTTTTGGTATTAAATAAAACAAAACCCCTATTTGTGCATCAAATATTTGGTGGATCCATTGTGAAATTGTCTTAAACAAGAGATCTGAAATCAAATAAACAGAAAAACATGTCAGTTGTCTAGAAGAGGATCTTACACCACATTGAAGAGCTACTCCAAAATGGGCACATTTGACCAAGCTCCTCACCTTGTGGAATCCCAATCGTTCTTGTGTAGAAAAAAGACGAGACTTGGCAAATCTATATTGATTATAGAGCTCTGAACAAAATCACAGTCAGGAACTGGTATCCAATTCCCTAAATTGAAAACCTTCTCGACTAGCTCAAGGGGGCCAAGTACTTTAGTAAGATTGATTTGAAGTCCGGATACCACCAGGTCCCCATAGAATAGATTGATGTATGGAAAACTTATTTCAAGTATAAAGAATGTATTTTCGAGTGGTTGGTCATGCTCTTTGGCTTGATGAATGCCCCAAAAAATTTCATGAGATTGATGGATGACATGTTGCGTCCCTTCACCAATTCCTTTGTGGTTGTATATTTGGATGACATCCTAGTCTTCAACAAGAGTTGGGCAGAACACTTGCAACACATTTAGTAGGTCCTCCACACTCCATGGTAAGAAAATCTATATGTTAACCTAGATAAATGTTCCTTCGACTTGAACAGGGTCCAATACCTCAAATACATTATAGATGAGAATGGTGTGCATGCTGATCCAACCAATATCCAAGTCATTCGTGACTGGCCAGCCCCGACAAAACTCACCAAGCTTCGCAGATTTTTTAGGCCTTGCCAACTTCTATCATAGATTCGTATTGGGGTTATCCCATAGTTCATGGGATCTTAGCTAAGTGTCCAAGGGTGGTTGCAAAGACAAATATGTGTGGAGCAGGTTACAACATAAATCCTTTGATGATTTGAAACATTTATTATGCTTAGCCTCGGTGCTCATCTTACCCGATCTGCAACAACCATTTGAGATTGATACATATGCTTTTGATTATGTTGTTGGTGCCATTCTTACTCAACCCAGTATCTGATGGCCTATCACAGTGAGACACTCTCAAATGTTGTTTGTAAGTATCCCACCTATGACAAATAAATGTATTCCATCGTACAATCCTACAGCCAATGGAAGAATTACTTTCTAGAGAAGGAGACAATCATCCATACGGATCACAAACCTCTACAGTTCATGTGAACACAAAGAAAATTGCAGAATGACCTCCATCAAAAGTGGTACACATACCTGCACCAATCGCATATAATAAAAGGATCTCCAATCGCGTCACTGACTGCCTCAGTCGACCTCCATTTGAAACACTAACCACAATGCTCGAATCTTGTGGGAATGATACCTATGGGTGGTCCCAACTATATGAAAATTATCATGACTTTGTTACGACCTACCATATGTTGGGAACAAGAAGGATTGTTGTTGAATTTCATCTTCAGGATGGACTACTATGCCATCTGGGTCATCTATGTGTTCCTTCAAGCAAGCCTACGAATTTGATTTACTAAAATAGGGTGGTAAGACACTTTGGCATAAAGAAGATTGGTCGAAGCTTCGACAAGATATTATTAAGTATATTATATCCTACATTTGTTTTTCTCCATTTCTAAGACATCCATTAAAAAACAAGGACTATACACCCCCCTCCCTACTCCCGATGAGCCCTAGGAATACATCTTGATGGACTACACGTTAGGTCTCCCCTCAACTAAGAATGGAAATGACTATGTATTTGTGGTTGTTGATTGATTCTCTAAGATGGCTATTTTGACCGCCAGCAAGAAGAGTATCATAGCCAAGGCCACTACCAAGATCTTCTTCGAGCATGTATGGGTACACTTTGAACTACCACAGACCATCATATCAGGTTTGGATAGCATATTCTTAAGCACATTCTGTTTGAGCCTTTGGTCGTTGTTGGACACCAAGCTCACCAAATCCACTTCCTTCCACCCTCAAATGATGGACAAACGTAGATCGTCAATAGGATGATCATGCATATATTGCACATGTACAACCACAAGCATCCATGCACATGGGATGAGAGACTTCCTTATTTGCATCAAAACTACAAAAGAGCCCTCGATAGCTTGATAGACCATAGCCCTTTTTAGGTGGGCCTGATATTTCAACCATTGGGTCCCATTGATGTAGCACTGCCCCTTCCATCCACACAGGAAAGATATTTCCATGATTAATCTAAGGTAAAAAAAGATACCAAATTTATTGAATAGATTCAACACATCCACCAACAGGTCCATGATATTTTGCATAAAAACAATGCTAAGCACAAGCAATTCCATGACCAACACCAGGTTCCCCATAAGTTTCAGGTGGGAGACGAGTTTTAGTTGCATTTGCAGAAAGAGCACCTTACAAGACCCAATCAAAAGTTGTTTCCATGTTTCTATGGACCTTACACCATCACCAAGGTTGTGCGTGGAATTATTTTGAGTTAAGTATTCCTCCCTTCCTTAGCTTGCACCCAGTATTCAATTTGGACCTCCTTCAGCCATATTTTGCACCACTATTGGGCACATCGAAAGTGGCAGAAAAGTTGACACCTACAGAGCTCAAACCTAACTGCATGGAAAATAAAACCATTGATCATATCATGGACACACATGTTAATGGAACCCACCAATAGAAGATCCAACTCTATTGGGTTGTCAAATCAGGGAAACTATCGCACCAAGGAAAGTGGGTCACCAAGCGTCAACTTCAACAGAATGTTCCCCATTTGATGGGGGAACTCAACATGATGGAAAGAATTGCTTCCTAAGGGGGGGATCTAGGTGGACATCAGTGGTCTCCTACCTATTCCATTGGCTCAAAATACAGTTTTCGTCTTGGTAGTTTTTATATGGCTTTTTGGGTCCCAAACTTCCGAGTCATTTTGAGTCCCTAACAAAAACATTGTGACTTGAAAAAACCTAACATATAAAGAAAGGTAGATACTAAGATCAACATAATGTGTACTTCTCGGCTAGACCTTTTTGATGAGGTATCGATGACCCCAAACATATATCATATGAAAACTTTGTGCCCCAGGGAAATTGACATATCAACTACCCCCATCGGGGCCCACAAACCTTTTGGTGTTTCATCTCCCGGAGTTAGGGTTTTGGATGTTTATGGTTTTCTCATTTTTTCTTTATGTTAAAAAAGGCCTTTGGAGCCTCATTGTACTCATGTTCTTGCGAAAACACGTAGTTTTCACATCTCTTCTAAAAGACAATCTACCACCATTCTAGTGAGTTCATTTCACTATGTGTTCTCTTTTACAGTGTTTTCATATTTCATTCTTTAATATAAATTGAGTATTATTGTATCTTTGTGTTTCATTTCGTTCCCTCATAAATCTATATCACACATAGTGTCATTGAACCAAACAACCAAACACTTATACAAAAACTTATCCAGTAGAGAAAACAACAATCTCAGACTCCCTAGACTATGTGATCTCCAGTTAACCTACTGAAACATTCACATCCCTTTTAGAAAGACCATTAGTGGGTACATTTAATTCATGAAAGGAATGACAACAAAAGAATTGATATATCCTACCCAGATGTTCTTTAACCTTCATAATGAGATTTTCTAGCCCTAAGCTTAGCAACCTAGTTTGTGTTGATATCCAATCATTAACCAATTGAGAGTCACCAAAAATTTGTAAATTACATCAACCTCTCTCCACAACAATCTCCACCAACAAAAACATTGTCTTAACCTATGCTACATTGTTGGAGCCAAAACCTAATCCATAGGAGAAAGAGAGTGAATGTTTGACTTGAAGATGTAAGATACCACCTGTTACGAGGAAAATCACTCTATGGCATGGGGTAAACCACAACAGAAGGAAATGACTGCAGAAATCAACTCTAATATCAAGTATATTATATAAACAAATATGCTAACAAGACAAGATAACGAGCCTACCTCATGCACTTGACTCAAAGCAATACACTTGCAACTTGTCCTCAAAAACCAAGATACACAAGCATATGGTGATAATATATAAATTTAGCACATATAATAGCATAATCCATCAATATTCATAACAAATACTCCCATGGAATAACAATTAATATATTTGCAAGACATTAATTGGAAGAGAAAAGAGTATTTCTATTAAAATTTAATCAACAGAAGTGTATGAATGAAAAAATTATGTGTCGAAACGTTCGGAACCGAGAAGCTAAGTCCCTTCCAGCTGGGCCTCCACCACTTCAATCCTCCACCAAAGGCAAGCTCATATAAGAGAGACAATGAGGTTCTCTATCAAATAGGGAAGAGCTTGGGGGCTGAACAATGTGTTCATAATTAAAAGGAAAAAGGGATGCAAACTCAATATGAAGTGAATAATTTCTCCAGAGTAACTTTGCTCTCAAAGTTGAATTCTTCTCTTTTTATCCACAGCTTGGATATGACCCATTTATAGCCTTCAAATGGAACTGAAGGGTCGATTCATAACGTTTCCAGCATATGGAAGGTCAAGGATCATGGATCTTGTGACGTGACATGGAAACCCGACACCATTTTTTTAATTTTGGGCAAAAAACCTGATTTGCGCGGGATGTAATGGTGCAACCTGCGTATACGCATGTTGTATAGCTGTTAGGGTGCGTATATGTGGAAAATTACAATTTTTATCTCTGGGAACTACAAAAAGGGACTTCAAGTCTGCATAGGGAAATGGAAAAGGCCTTCAGAGAAAGTTTCATGGGGTGAGGAAAATCTTGCTATAACACCACCTGCCCCACATTTACCAAGGTTTCCCTTATATGCACTATCAAAATAGCCCCATGACCTAGAATTATCAACATGGACATGATTAATCTATCATAGAACCTTAGTAGTGATCACCTCTTCAAAAGCATATATAATTTTGTAAAAAACCCTAAAGCGAGGAAATCGCCACATCTTCAAGCAACATATCATTCCTAACTTTCCAAATATCTCAACACACAAGGAGAGACAATTCTTCAAATTCTTCTAGGAATTTTCTCTCCCACCAGAGTTTGAGAATCTCCATAAGGGACTCCCCTCTCCATCTACCAATGCTTGCGGTAAGAGTAATGGTTGCATCCCAAACCTCCAATGGAAAATGACATCCAACTAGCATGCAATAAGGCTATGAAGCATCCAATTTTTCAATGTGGCCTCATTGAGAGCCCTATATTTTGTGACTAGATGCATGTCTTTGGGGTCCTTATTTGGGATAAGGAACGTGGGAGATCCATAAGAAGACATGGATTTGGAATTCTATCTCAATAGCCTTGCGATGAGAAAGAAGATATATTAGAGCATTGGGGAGGGAAGCACTGGTGACTAAGTCAATATATTGTTGAATAGAATGAGCAGGAGGAAGACCATCTGAGGGAAAACAATTTGTTTGAAAACTCTTCAAGGATATGTTGCATATATGGAGGAGTGAGATGCACACATGTGTCATGTTTAATAGGAATAAACAAATGGACAAATACTTGTGGAGGTTGTCTTGATGCAAAACAATTTGGTTGAATAGAACACAAGGACGTGAAGGTGATATGGCAAAAGATTTGTGTTCATAAATTTTTCTATCTAAATTATAAGTATTGTGAGAGGCATCATAAATGATTTGATGACGATGTTGATAGAAAATACCCAATAGTATATCTGAGCAATCAAGGAGGGAGACATCACAGTCTATTGTGTCATGGAAAGAACCAATGACAAATGTGATGGCACAATGTTTAGTTTCCTATAGATAGGGCCCATATTTTTGTACATGTCTTAGTTGATAGGGAAAGGGATGATCAACAATGGGTAGTTGGAGATGAGTAACAAAGTATTGGGAGACCGTATTTTTTTGGTTTCCATTATTAAGGATCATGGAAGCAATATGATCTTTGATTTTACAATTGTGGGTAAATAAAAGGTCATTGGGGTGGGTGGTTGAACCATTTGTCATGAGGAGACTGGGATATGAAATAATGGGATTATAAAGAGGAATAAATTCAACACATCGGGTAGCAGGAGTGGGGGAAGTTGTCTCAAGGGATTCCACAAAAGGGTTTTTAGTATATAATTGTTTTGTAATATTTTTTCCTTGAAGAGCATGGCACTTAGTAGTATCATGGGTAGTAGTCTTGTGAAAGGTGCACCATCATCTTGAACGTGGAGAAGAGGGTGAACTAGGGATAGGTGTGTTGGATCGACAAATGAGAGTGGGTTTAGGGGTTAGAACAAAATAATAATGAATAGAGGGGTGGGGCCTTTGCTCAAATTTGTGTTCAATAGTGAGGACCCTTAAGAAAGTGAAATATAGGGTTGGGCTCTCAAACAAATCAACTTCATTACAAATAAGAAGAAGTAAACCATAATTAAACTTTAAGATTAGTACATATTTAGACTCACAGATACACAACTAGATGTGAAGCTTGGTGAATGCATCAACGTACTGCAAAACGAATTAACCAGGAAGTTGATGAAGAAGCAACCAATGATGCATGAGGTTTTGTAGATACTCTAGTGTGTAGAAGTGTTCTCTAAGCGCTTGAGAAGAAGACTCTCGGGTATTGGTATAGTGTGTTGTGGAAGAGCCTAATCCCTCATCATGAATCTCAACATATAAATCAATAGATTTTGTTTTAGTTATCCACCACGCATGGGCCACATGTTCATGTTGACACTCAATGAATCAAAGTTTGGTGGCCTTTCTTATGTCAGGTTTTGTTTTGAGGTCTGCATAAAAAATTTGTATCCAAGAATCCAAGATCTCTCCATCTATTTTCCCACCATACTTTGGAATATTAATGTGGGCATTTAGTGTGAGGTTAAAAGAGGATGATGTGGCATCAAGCACTTACAAAACCTTGAGAAAAACTAGATGATGACTCTCTAGATTCTTGGGAGATGGTTCATGACATGGAGGCATTGCAATAGCCTTGGAGAGTGGAAGGAAGATAGCACAAAAATGAAGATGTGACTATAAGGATGGTAGGTGGGAGTTGGGCTAAAGTAGCTTGACACTTGATGAAAAACGTGATATAGTTGAGGGAACGTATCCTTGATTTTCAGACTAAGAGATGGAGTGGATCCATGTATGAGCTACATAAGCCTGCAAAAGAAGGGAATGGATCCTTCCATGGGGTTATGAAATCCAAGAAAGATGGTATGATACCAAAAAAATAAGACACTTAGTCATCTCCAAATGTAATTGTTAAAAATCATTTGCATAATATAAAGAATAAAGTTTGAGATAGGAAAAAATCACTCTTCTATTGGCCATAAATAACGTATAATAATGATTACAATCAAGCACTCAACCAAGTAAAAAATAACTAACCTAGATGATTTTAACAAAGCTATAATCAACTAAAGAACATAATTACATGCTTACATTTATTATTAAATAGATTAAAAAGACAATGCCTCCCATTATCCTAGGTATACACACCTTATCATTTTAAAAAACAATCGGTTCAAAACTATCCACACAATTTTTTATTATTTCCAAGATATTTAAAATATAAAATTATATTTATTTTAAAATATTTTAGTTTATTAATTTGTATATATATTTATATTCATTATTGTATTGCCTTGTATATAGCTTTCGTTCACCTTTGACCGTGTATTAACTTGTATGAACTTAAAAATTTGGTATCAAAACTATTTTTTTTATATGAATTAATTTATTTTTTTATTTTTTATTTTTTTAATTTTTGATTGGTTAATAATTTGATAGTGTTATTGTGGATTTCATTTCATTTGAGATTTGAAATTAGTTTTGACATGAATTGTTTGGTCTGGTTGATATCTTTGTGCAATCCAGTGTGTCTTGTCGTTAATAGCTGAGGGGTTAGAAACCCAATGGATTTGGTGGCAGACTTGTTCGGACAATTATTGGCATTGGTGGGGCAGACTCCCATCTGTTCTCCCATCTCTTTTTTTAGTGTTAAACTTGTGAGGACAATCTCCACTAAAGCAAAACCCTCCACTATACACTAAAAACTGTTATTCAAAAAACCAACAACTTATGCAGACATGGAAACATATGAAGAAATGTTGGACTCCAAAATAAATTTAGAGTTTTTTAATGACATTTTTTAATTATAGAAATGGGTTAAAGCACTCTCGCATCCTATGAGAGAAATGAGAAACATCAAAGACAACTTGATAGCTATGTTATTTAAAAATAGAAAAATGTTTTTAATAGTTCCTGAATAATTTATAAACCATCCATTTAACATTTTGAAAAAGAAAGAGAGGGGTATTAATAGGAAAATATAAAGCATTCATTTAAAAGGATTTTTGAATGTTTTTTAATCTTTTATATATTGAAGATAGTTACATTTTTTATTTTTTATAAATTAAAAATAATTTTTTGTAGAATTTTAATTAAATAATTTTTTATTTAATAAAAAATTAAATTATATTTAATAAAATATATTTTTAAATAATATAAATATAATATTTATTTATAATTTAAACATTTTATACAGTTATATATGATATATGAATCTTAAAAACAAATATTAATATTTAAAATATTTTTTTTTCCAAACGGTAATCATATGGTAATTTTATTATTATTTATTGTGCCATTGGCAGTGTGCTCTAAGAATGAAGGTATGCCCATTCTGATTCAAAAGCACCATAGCGATCACGGTTTCAAGTTTGCAATATGCATTAGCTTCTAGGGTATGCCCATTAGAGTTAGGACTATGATTAAAATAGTCCAATTGAAACTAATTTCTTTATTAACTTTGCTAGCATTTTTCCTCCATTGCCTCAATGCCCCTTTGCGATGTTTCTGCCTTAGCCTATATGCTATCATTGTTTTCCATTGTCCATTGATTTGAGTATTAAACGACTCTTGATTTATTGTTCACCATTGTTTTCATGCAGTGCTACCATTGCTTTTCATTGTACATTGATTTGAGTATCAAATGACCTTTGCTTTATTGTTCACCATTGCTTTCCATTGTTTATTGATTTGAGTATCAAACGACCCTTGTTTTATTGTTCACTATTGTTTTCCATTGTCCATTGATTTGAGTATCAAACGACCCTTGCTTTATTGTTCACCATTGCTTTCCATTGTCCATTGATTTGAGTATCAAACGACCTTTTCTTTATTGTTCACCATTGCTTTCCATCGTCCATTGATTTGAGTATCAAATGACCCTTTCTTTATTGTTCACCATTCCTTTCCATTGTCCATTGATTTGAGTATCAAACAACCCTTGCTTTATTGTTCACCATTTCTTTCCATTGTCCATTAATTTGAGTATCAAACGACCCTTGCTTTATTGTTCACCATTGCTTTCATGCACCGCTACCATTACTTTGCATTGTCTATTGATTTGAGTATCAAATGACTCTTGTTTTATTGTTCACCATTGCTTTTATGCACCACCCTTTATTCACAACCCTTCTTCACATTCTTGATGACTATCATAGTCTTAATAATAAACTTGGTGGCATCCAATGACTTTTCTAGAAAATATATATTACAACAATTTCTTTGCAACTGTAGCCCATCATCAATTGTAGTTTAAGCTAGATCATCATCGATTTTTTGCTGAAATTTGAGTTCTGATTAAATTTCATAACCTTTGGACCTAAAAATCAGGAATCCTTAAGAGCGATACTCAACTCAAGGCATCATGCTTTGATACATGCATTATTAGCACGTAGTCCATTGCACAAGAAGGATGTCAATTTTTAGTCAAAACCATTTGTGACGACATAACGAGCAATTTTTTCTTCTTTTTTTCCAAGGAAATGTACTCATGGAAAATCCTTCGAATACTTCCCCATGATCCATGGATGCTAAGCGGGGTAAACCATCATCCTTGATTATGGGGCCTCACCCTGGGAAAATCAAGAGTCGAACCCATGACCAACAACAAGCATGATAAACACACGTCTGGCTCTAGACCAATTGAGCTAACCCTCGTGGCTGTGTAATTTTTTCTTTTATTGTACCCAATGCCATGAATTTTAAGGGTTTTAAAATGGGTTTTCTCTTTTTCTTTAATAATTTCGTAGGATTTGTTCTCTTTGCTTCAAATGTTTAATAGACTAAAGGCCACTTTCATGAATGATCTATGCTACAATGATTTTCAATGATAAATTTTGTATGTCATATGAGGTTTTCATTTCATGTATTTGCATATGTAAGCGAAAGGGCTTTTCATGGCTACATTGGAAGAATCAATGAGTAGCTTAACTTTCTGCGATTTGAGGCTCAAGTTGGAAAAAACTAGTATGGTGGTGAGATTTATTATGGTGTTGTCAACAAAGTAGTTAATGAGCATGCTAATTTGGGGGCCCAATGTTCCCTCCTACAAATTGCTTTCTCTAGGGCTCTGATAACGTAATTTGTTTCTTTATTATTTGTTTGAAATACTTCTTGTGGGTGTTTGGATATTTCTTGATTTCATTTTCATAAAATTATGCAAAAAATATTATTTTAGTGATGAAAGCAAACTACAAAATGCCAATAAACACAATCTCACAATCGAACTCTAAAATAAGATTGTCAACCTACTAAGAACAAGGGCTTAAGCCTTTGCTTCTACATCATTATGAAAGTCACAAAGGTAGAAGCAATCTCAACATCCTGTGATTTCTTTACACTTGTTATTACCCAATGGATAGCTACAATACTCACATATCATTTTATGTGTTCCATATTGTTGAAATCAATTTTAGGATTATAATGTGAGTTAATAATTCACTTCGTACTTACACATTTTCCCACAATAATAAACGACATTGATGCTAAATTATTATTCACTAGGCATGGTAGCCACAACATTGGAGGTTCTTCTTACATTGCATGTTAGTCTGCTCATATCAACATTCTAGATTTGTTTGCTTCATTATTGTCTCCAATTTTAGGTTGTAGGAGTTCATCGATTCTCATAAATTTACTCCTAAATTCTTATCTACTCAAAAACATTTTTCTGATATTTCTTTCATCATGATGTTGTATCGACAATTTGATTGTTTCATCAACATTTTAGTTTGAAAGCATCTCGAAGCACATAGTGTGCTTAGGTAATTAACATTTTGTCATAATTTATTATTGCATTCTCGATGCATTTTCCTATATGATATTCTACCACATTTTCAAGACTAAACTATATATTTAAATTTTCATTTTCTAAATTTTGTATCTTGACATACTAAGACTTTTAATCAATAGTTGGTTATAATTTTTTGAAACTTTGTTACTTTGCATTGTTCCTTAATAATTACCATTTTTTTATGAGATGCGACTTGAAATCTTGAATTTACAATCAAATTATATATAGTCGACATAAAATATGATAATTGGGGAAATGTAAGGATTGAGTTTTCCATAATTTAATAAATATTCTATAGGGTCACCCAAGATTATGTCTATGTTAAGATAATACCACCTGAAGAAAAGATATGGAAGTCTTGAACTAAATGCAACTTGCTTATTCCTTGTAAAATAAAAATGCCACCTCAAGTAAGATTTATCATTTTTCGCTACCTCTAACATGGATTGGCATGTGTTTCTAGTGCTACATTATAATAGGTTGTATTGTATTCAGTACATCATGAATAATACATTCTTCCTACTATGACCTATGTAGGAAATCTATTTGCTTGTAGCACAATAGAAACAATAATCTATTTCCCTCTTTGGTAAAAAAAAATGTATTATCGAACACTCTTGTATACATTTTACCAAAGCAAAGTTACTCCATGGTAATTAGAGTTAGCAATGAATTTGTATTTATACATTGCAAAGCACCATGTCTCATGAAGTGACATGCTAATTAAGTTGTGTTGAGGCCAAGTACAAATCTTGTTATGTTTTGTAGTTTATTATGATTCTATTTTTTGTTTTTAACATGTGTTAATTGGCACCTCCTAGCTTCCTTATCCAATGGTTAAGTTAATGTATTTGTTGATGAATGTATGTTAGATGAAAAAAGTATATGTAGTACATGTTATGCTATAGTATATCACATATATCAAACATTTTCATTTCATTATTCTAAAATTAAAATTTTGACTATTCAATCCCAAATTATGTTTACTCAATTTATTGGAAAGAATATGAAACCACTTATTTGCATCAACATGTAATCCCTCATTGGGTGCATGAAACATCATCCTATGTACATATTTACATTAAAAAGAAACAAAGATTCATTTTAACCTCATTATCCATGTGTTTTACAATGTATGTGTAATCCCTTAAACACATTGATCAATATTATGTTTTGGTTGTCGTCTAAGCTAATAATGGTTTTCTCTACTAGGATGACAATAGTTTCCCTTCTTGTAGCACCACGATGTCGGCTGCAAATTCACATGTTACTCTACATCCCAAGATAGAAATTCCCTCGACAAATCTAAACGACCACTTGCTCCCCTCCAATTTAGAAGACATGTTATATTTTGCTTCACTTCCCCAACAATACATCCATTATAAATTGCATCAATTTTCCTACTCAAATGGATGTGTTGCTCCTCCCATTCGCTTATTCCATCCTTATATATCAACATGGAAGTGAAACAAACTCACATCTCATTGCCAAAAGGAGAGAGCCTATAGTGGACATGCCTTAGTATAACATCCTACAAGTTTACAAAGAAAACACTGCCAACACAATGGAGCTTAAAACAAAGGCCTCAATAGCAAACCAACTTTGTAACAAATAATGGCCTTTGCATAGAAGAAACAAAGCATGCAAACAAGAAATACAATGGAAGGGAGTGGAAAGGTTCTATCTTAGGAGACGACGAGTAGAGAGAATGCATGAGCAGTGAACTCTATGCTCATAAAGGTTGGCCTTCAGACTCAAAGGAAACCAAGAAGCCAAGTAAATCATCTCGTAACATGCAAAAACAGGAAGATGCATAGCGAATATCTTAGGGGTCTATAGACAGACACAAGCCACGCACCATAAATACGATTGACTAGTTAGAGGAACATGTATGTTAGAAAAGAAGGATAACAATTACTTCAAAAATTGGTGCAGAATCGTGTATCCATAAAGTGCCATAAATGGTGTCATTTTTGTTGCAGTATGAAAGGAAGTGTTATACCACCATTCTGCCAAGGGTAACCATTTGAACCATTGTGTTTGTTTATTAGAGACAAAGCAAAAAAGGTAGCCTTCCAGACGTTTGTTCACTATCTCGGTTTTTCCATTAGATTGAGGATGATAGGATGAGATATGAGCCAATTGAGTACCCAAACAAGAAAATAATTCTGTCCAAAAATGTCCAGTGAAGATGGGATCTCTATCACTTACAATAATCTTTGGG
>ML779384.1:294930-345958 GCA_009831015.1 Picea engelmannii
AATGCTTGAAGAACTCTTTTTTTGAATAAGGACTCTGGAACTAAATAGATCCTTCCTTTGTAGTAAATAATGTCATCCATATTCCTATACCTATGATCATATATATGTCCATCCATCAACTTACATGCAAATTTGTTCTTTGAGTATTTTACCAATAGATGAGACTTTCAATCAATAGATAATTCTGACATGGAGTATGTTGAAGACCTTCTGGACAAGGCATCTGCTACAAAATTATTCTTTCCCTTGACATATTCTAAATCAAAGTTTTATGCTTGGATATTTCTCACCCATTTTTGTTTCCTTTCGTAAATATCCTTCTACGCAAGGAAGTACTTGAGATTGTTATGGTCTATTCTAACCACAAATTTTGCTCCAACTAGATATTGCTTGAACTTGGCCAGGGAATGCATTATGGCTAGCATTTATTTATCATATTTAATGGTGTATAGTATCTCAATACCCCTCAATTTGCGGCTCTCATACACAATCAGATGATTATTCTGCATGAACACAGCTCTGACACCTTCCCCAGATGCATCACACTCTAATATGAAAGGTTGAGAAAAAATAGGTAGAGATAACACAAGACAAATACTCATCACCTTTTTCATTTTATCAAATGTTGATTGAGCTTCATCACTCCATCCAAATGCTCATTTCTTGGTCAAATCAGTTAGGGGTGTGTAAAGTTGGGAGAATCCCTTGACAAACTTTCTATAGTAGTTGTAAATGCCAAGAAAGCTTTTGAGTTTTGTAAGTGTCTTGGGTGTGGGACAATTAATGACGGGTTGAATCTTCTCTTGATGAACCTGTACCCCGTTTTCTCCAATAATGTGTCCCAAGTAGAGGACCTCTGTCATTCCAATCTCACATTTTGAATCTTTGGCATATAGATACTTCTCCTCCATGATGCTCAAAATTTGGTCCACATGTTTGAGATGATTTTCTCAAGTCTTGTTGTGAATCAACAAGTCATCAAAAAAGACAAGCAAATATTTTTTTAGTTGTTTGTTTGTAACACCCCGGGTTTTGAGACCCATATTAAATAATGTATTTGTTAATTTTTGAGAGGACAGAGTGCCCAAACAATTAAAAGAGGCCAATGTGCCTAGGAAATGTAATGTTTTGATCATTATTAATAATAAATACATCCTTGGTTGCTAGACAGACAAGGACTAGAGTTATAAGGAGTTATGATTCCACAAGAGAGGGGGCGTGAGGGGCTCAGTGTTTATTTCATTTTTTTTATCACCCATTTTGTTTAATGGAGGAAATCAGTTATGTGAGCTTCTTGGGGGAAGGCCATGAGGTTCTTAATTCCCAAGATTTACTTGAACCAGTCCTTGGTCTGTTCGGGGGGTTCTCTCTCTCACTCTCGTTCTCGTTCTTGTTTTGTTGTTGGTTGCTTCACTCATTTTCACTCACTCACTCATTCACTCGTTCACTCACTTGCTCGTTGTTCATCCCTATCATGGAGATTTCACTCCATTCATTATGTCACCCACTTATCTTTTTACCTTCGTGTATTGGCTTGGGAAAGGAAGACGAACTGTTGAAGAGAAGCCACTGTATTGTTGGTTTTATATACTGTTGGTGTATTCTAGCCATGAATCAAGGCCCGCATGTCTGAGATACTTTGGCCTATGTCCAAATTTTCTCACACCTATGAGTCATGAGATTCCCAGCATGGAGATTCTAGACCAGCTGCACTAGAGCCCTAGAAGGAGAAGGGCTTCCTGAGGAACTGTGTGGCAGAGAAGGGAGGGGTTCCATTCTCTTGGGTGGTGCAGGCTAGGTAGAAGAGAGTTGGGTACTTAGATTGTTGTGGGTACTGGGAAGCCTGTGAGAGCTAGAGTTCTGACTATTTTGGGAAGCCAAGTAACACTCTATAACCATCCTTGTGGATTCATAGTCATGGCTCAGGGATGACATTGTTGTTGAGACTTGGAACATCAGTGTCTACGGTTGGGTGGAACGTCATTGGTTTGCATCTAGTTGGTGTCTTTTTTTATAAAAGACAAGTCCTCTCTATTATGGTATTATTTACTTCTGTATTTATTCCACTGTGTATTTATTTATTGTTGAATTCAATATTTAGAATATGCATGCTTCTTGGTTATTGTTGTGCATGTCGTATGCTTCATTTTTGTTATATTTAGCATTAATTTTGATCAATTCATGTGAATATTTCATGCATCCTTGTTATTTAAAGTTAGAACAAGGGTCAAATGAGTCCAGAAAGGGGGCTCGAAGGTAGTGTTCCCGGCCTGTGGGTGGTTGTGTATGATACAGATTGGTATCAGAGCTACAGGTTGAGACACCAGACCAGAATGGGCCAGATATTTTAGACAAGATATTGTGGTTGAGATCGAGTTAGAACCTTGAAGTTGTGAAGCTCATGAGGAATGGCACTGCAGATTCCATGCATAAGCTAGAACGTCTGAGATCCTTAGTAAGGGATTGAAGGATAATGATTGTCCCTTTCATATTTGGGAATGATCAACACAATGGGATCAATTTTAGATTTGGACCATTGGATCTGTTTGGGAGAAGAAAGATCCTTCGTAGTCATCCGATCTAGAGAAGGTGTGGGGTCGTTAAGCACTGAAGTCCTTCATAATTTGTTTCTTCGACAAATTTTAAGTATTTGATGAAAAGGAGGTAAAATCCCCAAAGTTCCACAGTCCTGGAGTGGATCTATGACATAGATCACTCGGAGGAGTACTTGGCCGTTGGATTTTTCCAAGGACAGATCTGGACCGTTGGATCAAGCACAAATTACGAGGTGAGGAACAATGGAGAAGATTAGTTCCTAGCTGTCAGATCTAATCGCGAGCGGGAATGAGCCATAGATCTCACGAAAGTTCGAAGGTTCAACACTTTGGGAGAAGCGAGTCCTTAAGTTGTCAGGAAGAAAATCTCCCAAAGTCTCGAACTCCGGAGAAAATCATGACCATCCGTTGTCTAGGATGCTTGTCTATAGATTATCAAATATTCGACATTCGACAGTTTTCGTCCTTATTTCACTTGGAGAATTTTTTCTCCGAAGTCCTCAAATCAACGTTTGTTCGGAAGTTCAACATTCGGAGGAATTGTTGGATGGAGTTGAAAAATCCTTCAAAGCCCGAAGCCTCGAAGTGCTGGAGTAATGAAACTCCGGAGAAGAATAGTTCAGAAGTTCATTGGTTCGGGAGATTTGTAATGTTATGTGGTGAAGTCCCCTGAAGCACGAAGTCCCAAAGATCCAGAGAGTGACAGACCGAGAGTTCGCCAGTTCAGCATTCGTAAGTTTTGTAATGCGCTGATGTGAAATCCTATGAAGTTTGGAGTTCCAAAGTCATGGAGATTTGGAGTGACATGGCCTACTAACATCACTGAGGGCGACATGTACCCACTTCATGCATGCCATCTGTAATCTTGTTTTATGATATTCATGGACCTTCTGTGCCAATTATGACTTGACACATGTCACCCGTAGAATGGGCCATGTGTCATCTTTGTAATTTTTCCATGTATTACCCCTGGTGCGTAGATGCTAATGCAACTCTGGAAGTTCGAAGATTCGACACCAGGGATAAGGGAGTATGTTGTTATCAGAACCTTTGAAGCACGAAGCTTCGGAGAACTTCTCCAGTTTGACATTCGGCAAAATATGAAGTGTGATGAAGGTGAAATGTCTGAATCCCAAAGACCTGGAGCCCCGATGTTCCAAAGCTTTGGATAAGCGCCTCCCACTAAGTGTTTGGTCATAGCCCTTGGTCCTACAAGACTTTGGTCGAAGAAAAAGGGGGGCTAGTGGCCGATTTTTTTTTTTGTTCTAAAGAAAGATAAGTGCTACGGAAGGATGGAGCCTGTGGTTTTGAGCCGTGGTTGCCTAGGGAAGGGGTTTGAAGGAAGTGCCTATGCAGATGGAATAACATTGTTTGGCAATTTTTTTTTATCATATGCTTAACTTTGGCAAAATGTTCACTTGCAGATTTTGCAGAATTAATAGGTTTAAACATATCATCTCGAAATGAAGATTCAAGAAATGAAAGAAGGTGAGGGAGCCTCCAACCATGATAAAGAGGTCGAAGGTCAGAATAACTGAGTTGGTAATGCAGAGACAGAATCCAATAGACACAATGGCCAATGGGAGCACGAAACATTGATAGAAACTGTGAGAAGCCTGAAAATAGAAGTGCGGACCTACAAAGAAGACAATGAGAGGTTGATGAGAGAACAAAGTTAGATAAATTCTCGAGTAATGCAGACCTTAAATCAGTTTCAAAGACAAACAAAGAATGGCCCAAAACAAGAGGAATAAGGCATGCATCATGAAAGAAGAGATGATCGTGGAAGAGATGGTTATTCAAGAAGTGCTAGAAGAACTCAGACATTAATCACCTCCTTACCTAGCAAGAAACTTGTATGCATATGAAGATTCCATAAGCAGTCTAGAGGTGTCTCCTATCAGGAACCAAAGAAGAAGACATGAAGTGGACAATTTGCAAGGAGATTTGAGGAAGCTCAGACCACCATCCTTTGATGGTGAAAGAGAAAGGGAAGATAATATTGAAGCATGGTTTCTTGGACTCGGGAGATATTTCCAATTGCATAACTATTCATCAAACCTGGAAGCCAAAATTGCCACCTACCATTTACATGGGAAAGTTTCTATGTGGTGGGATAAATTGAAGCAAGTGGAACATAATAATGAGAAGAGGATCACTTAGAAGCAATAAAGGAAGTATTTCTAGAAGGAGTACCTCTCAGAGAATTTCTATGAAAAGAAAATACAAGAGTTATTTGAACTTGGGCTGGGAAACATGACCATGGAAAAATGTGAGAAGAAGTTCTTGGGGTTGTTAAAGTATGTAGCATTCATAAATGATGAGAAGGTGAAAATACAAAGGTTTTTGAGTGGGATTCTAGCCTTTTATAAAGAAAATATTCGGTATGATGAACTCAAGACCTTGACTGAGGCCATCAGGAATGATACATACCTATATGAGCAAGGCCAGTGAAGAGAATCCATGCAGAAATCTTAGAAGGATAAAAAAAAGGAGAAGTTTGATCAGAGGAAGAAGGGATTCAAACCTCCTTTCAATAGAAATGAGCCTAATAAAAATCACCAAGACCAGCGTGCTAAAGGCGAATCCAATAAAGAAGACTCCTTGGGAAAAAGGGGAAGGCCACCAATCCAATGTTGGGGATGCAAAGAAGATCACATGTACAAGTATTTCCCACACATAAAGGACAGAGTGAAGACCATGCATAACATCCAAGAGGCTACAATAGTCGAAGACATGGGAAGGATTTATGCAACCTTAGATGATCGAAAATAAGAGTATCAATCCAATATGATCGAGGTGGAAGGTAAGATCATAAATCAACATGTTGTTTTTTTAATTGATTCAGGAGAAATTCATTGTTACATTGATCCTAAAATAGTGGATAGATTACAATTAGAGAAAAGTAAGCTTGGAAAATCAAGTTTGGTTCATCTAGCCACTGGAACCAAAAGGAAAATCCATGAGATGGTCAGATGTTGTTCCATAAGTCTTAACGGTGTGAATACTAGTGTTTATATAAATATCATATCATTGGGGTCTTATGATATTCTAATTGGAATGGATTGGTTGGACAAGCATCATTTTGTCCTATATTTCCATACCAAGAAATTTATATGTCTTGATGGATATGGAAAACAACATTGTGAAAGGAGTTCCAAGACCCATCTATATAAGGGAGATGACATCCTTACAACTGAAGAGATGTTTTAGAAAAGGATGTTAATTGTATGCAACCCATGTGGAAGAATCAGAAAAGACAAAGGGGCCTAGCCTTGAAGATTTCTCAGTACTACAAGAATTTGAAGATGTATTCCAAGAAATACCAAGGTTTCCACCAAAAAGGGAGATATATTTCTCTATTTATTTAGTGCCAGGATCTTCCTCGGTGTTAAAAATGTCTTATCAAATGAGTACACCAGAGTTAAAATAATTACAAATGTAGTTGGAGGAATTGTTAAGGAAAGGGTACATACGACCAAGTGTTTCACCTTGGGGAGCACCAATACTCTTTGTCAAAAAGAAAGATGGAACCTTGAGGTTGTGTGTTGAATTTCGATAGCTGAACAAGTCCATTGTGAAGAACAAGTACCCTCTATCCAGAATTGATGACCTCTTTGATCAGCTAAGAGGTGCAAAGATATTTTCAAAGATAGACTTGAGATCATGATACCATCAGGTAAGAATCAAGGAAGAATACATCCATAAGACAACCTTTAGAGCCAGGTATGGGCATTATGATTTTTTAGTGGTGACATTTGGACTGACCAATGCACCAGTTGTCTTTTTGTGCTTAATGAATGGCATATTCAGAAATTATTTGGATAAGTTTGTCATAGTATTCCTGGATGGCATACTTTTCTATTCTAAGTCTGAAGAAGAGCATAAAAATCACCTAATACTGGTATTGCAAGTGTTGAGAAAAAATCCATTGTATGCCAAGATGAGTAAGTGTTATTTTTACCAAGAATAGATCCACTACTTGGGACACATTATTTGAGAACAAGACATAGCAGTGGATCCAGCGAAGATTGAAGCCATTAGAGGATGTCCAATACCCAGGAATGTTTCAGAAGTCATATATTTTATGGGGTTAGTTGGTTACTACAGAAGATTCATAGCAAGGTTCTGTAAGATTGTTCATCCCATCACTTCTTTGCAAAAGAAGGGAATTAAATTTGAATGGACATCTGAGTGTGAAGAGAATTTTAATCTGTTGAAGGAATTACTTACTAGTGCGCCTATTTTAAATATTGTTGACCCAAATGAAAGTTTTGTTGTATGCACAGATGCATGTAAGGAAGGGCTTGGTGGATTCCTCACTCAAAATGGACATGTCATTGGTTATGAGTCCATAAATATTAAGGAACATGAGAGGAACTATGCCACACATGACTTGGAGCTTGTTTCCATTGTTCACGCATTGAATGTGTGGAGGAATTATCTAATGGGAAATAGATTTGAATTAAGAATAGACCACAATGATCTAAAGTATCTTTTTGAACAACCAACTTTGAATTCTAGGCAAACAAGATGGTTGGAATTTTTAAGTGAATACAACTTTGATATCAAGCATATCAAAGGAAAAGAAAATAAATTTGTTGATGCACTTAGTAGAAGAGTGCATCACATGCATGCATAGTTGTTAGTATGCATCAGTCAGACTTGAAGAGAAAAAAATTAGATGTCGTTGTTACAGATCAACATTACCTACAGGTAAAGGAAATATTACAACAAGGAGATGTACAACAGAAAATGAAGGATTATGAGATGAAGGAAGATGGATTACTTATGCAAAAAAAAAGATATAATGTTCCTAGTTCCAGAGAACTTAGGAATTTGGTATTAAAAGAAATGCATAATGTTCCATATGTTGGACATCCCAGTTACCAAAAAACAATTACAGTAGTAAGAAGCCAATTCTTTTGGCCGGGAATGAAAAAGGACATTGTTGATTACATCTCCAGATGTATGGAATTTCAGAAAGTGAAGGTTGAGCATAGGCACCCAATGGGTTTGCTACAACCATTACCAATTCCAAAGAAGAAATGGGAAGTGATAACCATTGATTTTATAACTAAATTGCCCAATACAAAAAGGAAACATGATTCAATCATGGTAGTGGTTGATAAATTAACAAAGGCTGCTCATTTTTGTTCCTGTAAAAACAACACATACAACAACTAATATTTCATAAATTTACACGAGGGAGATTGCTAGGTTGCATGGGATACCTAGGACAATTGTCTCGAACAGAGACACAAAGTTTACTTCAAATTTTTGGAAGGGATTATTCAAAGGATTTGGTACAAATGTGAACTTTAGCACATCTTACCATCCACAGTCAGATGGGTAGACAGAGAGGGTCAACCGAGTAATTGAAGACATGTTGAGAATGTATGTGATGGATAAGCCATCTAAGTGGAAAGATTACTTGCACTTGGTTGAGTTTGCCTATAATAATGGGTATCAAGATTCATTGAAAATGAGCCCATTTGAAGTTTTCTATGGTAGGAAATGAAATACTCTAGTGAACTGGGACAACCCAGCAGATAGAGTGGTACTTGGGCCAACGTTTCTCAAGGAAATGGAAGACCAGATGGTTAATATTAAGCAGAATTTAAAGGCAACTCAGTATACACAAAAACTTTATGCAGATAAGAACATGACATCTAGAGAATTTAAAGTGGGGGAGAATGTGATTTTGAAAGTGAATCCTAAGAAGATCTCTTTGAAGTTGGGTAGTTGTACAAAGCTGATAGCCAGATTCTGTGGTCCTTTTGAGATATTGGACAGAATAGGGCCAGTTGCATACATGATTTCATTTCCTACTTCCATGAATGTGCATAATGTATTTCATGTCTCTTTTCTAAAGAAATATGTACATGATCCTAACAATGTTATTGATTGGCATCTGATTTAGGTAGAGACAATTATAAACTAATTAAAATAAGTCAATTTATAAGCACAATACAAACACATTTAAAAACAATCACTTTAAATAATCTACATATATCAATTTAGACACAACATATAAACAAACACATTTAGAAGACCAATAAATAAATAAATATAACACTAATGTAAGTACATGATATATAAGCAATATATATTAAAAAATGCAGACATATTAAAAAAATCAAAATAAATAAACTTATCATATATATAAACTAAAATTTAGCCTATTAAAAAAATAAAAAAAAACTAATTAAAGACAATACATATATAATATACGTCCTCGAGGTGTAGGACAGTCGGTGACGGAGTGTGTTGTTAGGCCACTCCGTGATGTTAAAGTCACCGGTTCGAAACCTGTGGGGACAAAAAATCCAACCATGTTAAGGGTTGGTGTGGCTCAGACCGAGTGCGATCCCCGGGTGATTTTGACGGCTTAGATGCCCCTGAGTCGCGGTTTCTCAAGCCACAGGTTAATCGCGTAGCCAACAGGTCCCGCACAAATTAACAAACAAAAAAAAATACATATATAATATACACTCATTTAAAAACCGTCAATTTAATAACTAAAAACTAAAACTTAGTAGATAAAAAAAAATCAAAATATAAAGGCACAAAGGCAACAACAAGATATAAAGTAGCACTGGGGATTTAAAGAGAAAAAGGTTTTAAAAATCTATAAATTAATAGATTTTCTATTAAATGGCATGGAAGTGGCAGCAGAGGAGAAATTGAAAACAAAAGAGGGTTTCAAAAATCAATATTCCGAAAGAGGAGAATGAAAACTCACCCTGTTTCTATAACAAAAGAGTACTCTGGCTATATAAAGTATCTCTCTCAAACCTAAACACAACTGAAACTATGAAGATGGTAACCCTCACTTCTAATATCTCACAATCGCCTTGAATATTCAAGGCCAATTTTTTTGATGCATGCATATTCCTGGCATAGTGATTTTTATAGAATGTTTTGTTTCAAAAGAGAAATGGGATCCAAACCTCCTTCAATAATGACCAGTGAAATTTTTTGGACTTCTACTTAGTATAAAGATAAAAAAGACTTACTAATTCTAGGCTAGCATTTTCATTAGTTAGGCTTTGTCCAAAAAGGTTATGCCCTAAAAATACATTTTAATGGTCGTTTCCAATCAGTTGGGATGAATTGGTTGCCTTCTGAATTTTTTTAGGGTATGGTTTAAAAATAAGAACATTTTCAGAGGCAAAGTCCCTTTTAAAAGTTCCTAATTCTAGGCTAGAATTTTCATTAGTTAGGCTTGTTAGAAACTAATAGATGCGCTCGTTTAACCATAGACAATATAACAATATTGTCACCCAACCATAGGCTTAAGCCACCCCCGAGCACCTTAACCTTGACAGAGAATGATTCCTGAAGAAAACCAATAGCCAATCAAGGCTAATGCATCAAGAAAAGATAACCAAGACTGGCCAGAAAGTCCAACCATAACCAATAGAAAGTCTGAGCCTAAACTAGGAATACATATTGCAACAGCTACTCCCCATACTTGCACACTTGCCTAGTTTCTACAGTGCACACTTCTTCACTGCTGAAATTCCAAGCTGTTGTGTACAAAATGAGATCTGGCTACTTGTGTTTATACTGTTTTCCTGAGCTGTCTAGGCTGACTTCTCATTCTAGAGGATAAATACTTAATATTAAATATTTCCTTGAGCCAACTTGTCTTCTAGGGTTAAGTTTAATTCTTTAGGGTTTCTTCTTGCTTCCTGGAATATTATATTCTCATCAGAGTTACACGTGGAGGTAAATACCTCTCCCAACTACCATAATATCAAAACTCCCTCCTAGCTAGGGAGGTATTGAGGGCAATGGTATTGAGCACAAACATACCATTCAACCAGTAGCATCATCATCGTTGTAGAGGCTATCTCATGATTAGATCATGAGCACCACTATCACTATCATCTGATAGCATCAACTGCATCATTTCTAGATGCCATAATCCATATGAGTAATCAAGGATGATGTTGAATAGGTCACTCACTCCACGGAGTGATACAAGGACCATTCTTCTAATCCAGACATACGTCTTAGAAGAATGATTGTTCCAACAGAGATAAAAACTATGCCATGGACTACAGAGACCATTCCTATAGGAATGTCAATCTAGGATTATTTTCTAATCAAGTCATAGAGATCTGTCTCAACCTATATGCCTTAGAAAATATCAATACAACTGATAGTCTACATGGTAATCAGAACAATGTCATTCAATAGAACAAAATTGTGTCTATCCATAGTAGTACGAAACTACAATCTAGTGGTACACTACCACACCAAGTAGCACACAACTACTTAATTAGTGACACATAGTCAAAACCAGTGGAACACATCCACCATAGTAGCATACATCTATTTTCCAGAGACAAACAGTCTCCATGGAAATCATATCATCTGATATCAACCTGCATAGAAAAACAATATCATGATATAAACTAAGTCATCCAGGCCATTCTTCCACTCACATTTGTGAGATCTGGAAAAGCATCTACCCTCAGAAAGTAAAACATTAGCCATGGGATATATGGACTATTATTCTCAAGCATAGAAGAATAATTATCCCCAATTTCTGAGCCTGGACCATTCACCTAACTAGGCCATTCCTCTGACACTAGTCATAGTGCAACCTAGAGAGAATGAGTTTTCCCTAGGGAATATGTGTCCCTCATTGCTGAACTTGAACCATTCACCTAACTGGTCCATTCCTCCAACACTAAACATAGTGCAACCTAGAGAGAATGAGTCTTCCCTAGGAAATGACTGTCCGAACCATTTCCTAAGGAAATTATTGACCTACACCAACCTCTAAAACGGACCATTCTTTGAAACTGCTCACAATTGTGAATTTCAAAAGAATGACTGCCCGACAAGGCAAACCATTCTACTTGACCACTACTGAGAGTGACTATCAAGAAGAAAGACTATCCTAGACCATTCCCTCACACTGACCACAAGGAGAATCGATGTCTATGGTAAGATCACCAATTTATCGAACCATTTTCATTACAAAAATGATCGTCCGATCTGGACCATTTTCCAAACTGGAAAATGTCAGTCCATCAGAAATCTCAAACCACTTTCCGAACTAGAAAGGAAATGCTCATCCTGGACCATTTTTCGAATTGAAAAATGACTTTCCATAAATCAATAACACATCAGTGCTCCCTCCCAACCTGGGAGTCATCTCTTCCTTTTTCACTAAGGAAGTCATATGCACAAGCTCTAGATTGTTTATTGAGTACGCAAACTTTTTCATCTTGGACAAAGGCTTTACCAAAATATCTACTTATTTTCTCATCTGTGGAGATATATTGGAGAACCACTTCTCTTTTCTGGACCTCATAAAAAAGAATGTAATGCTTGATCTCAATGTAGTTCGGTATTTTTGGAACACTGGTTTTCTCTGAAGGCTTAATATAGATTTTAATCATTACAATATATCATGGTTGGATTCAGATCTTTTGTTTCCTGCTGGATCATGACATTGTGGCAAGGGTCAAACTGGAACATATCCAAGTGGAAATTATTTCCTATCATCATGAGAGTTTGTCATGGATTAGCAATCCATCATCCTGAACTTCTGAGTAATCATTTTGATCTCTGTCATAGAAATTTTTCACCATTCTTCTATTGTGCATGAGAGGCTTTGCACTTGGATTTGCTTCACACACACCTAGGATTTATGTTTCCTAAGGTTTTTCCTTGTTTATTATTCATAATTAGCCATTATCCAGTCTCCTATATTTTAGGGGAGAATATTCCACCTGGAGAATATTCTCTTTCAGTTGACACTTCAGTTTGACTAGTTGAGTTGAGTTTATATGTTGCATTGGTTTTGTCACCATGCAACAATAGGATCATCACCAACTCACTACTCTTTGTTCAGTCAGTTAATTGAAGACTAGTTGACTAGTTAACTCAGCTAGGTGGTAGTTCACTCCCGTAACTGCCTGAGAGACTAGACTAGGTGGAAGTTTACTATTTTAATTGTTGGTGTGTGTCTAGATCAATCTATACCACCACTATGGCTCATTATTTACTCATTTATCCTATATATATTGTAAATTATTCACTCTTCGAGTGTGGAATATGGTTAATGAGAATTCTTCCATTCTTTCTATCTTGCTTCTTCTTTCTTAATTTCTCTCTGTAAATGTGTGTAGTATTTTCTAGCTAGATCTATTCTATGCAGGTTCAAAACATTTACATGGTATCAGAGCTGATGGATTGCTAAGAAAAAGCTACACCAAATCAATTTTTGCAGTTACAAAAGATTAAAGATAACAAAAGATGGATTATTCGCTAGAAATACTTCTCGCACCTCATAACTATTTGGAATGGAAGCCAAACATTTTTCTTCTGCTAAGATGAAAAGGCTTATAAAAAATAAACATGGCAATGGAAGTAGAGCCTGATTCTATCGATGATAAAAATGACTTTCTCAATAGACAAGATATGGCCATAGGATGTATCCTCTATTTTATTTCTCCTGAAATTCTCCATCAAGTATATGATGACTCACAAGAATTCACTCCAAATTATTTATGGAGAATATTGGAGGTTTTATTTGGGAATAAGGAAGAATTCATGCAAAATGTTGACAAGATAGAGAATGTAGAAAATCCACTGGAAGATAAATCATCTCAGTTTGAAGAGACTTCTACACAAGTATCTACAAAAAATTGTATTTCATTAATTGAAGATGATGTCTACTCCATTTCAGATTTGTTTTCTAAAATTCATGTGGAATATATATGGCATGCATTTCAGGAGTCACATGCAGATAATTTTCCATGCACAATGCATGCATCTCATGAGTGACATGCAGATACTTTTCCATGCACAATGCATGCATCTCAGGAGACAAAAAGGGAGCCACTCAGATCAGACTCCATTTTGATACTTTCTGAGAACAATTTGCATAAAAAAATTGGATATTTGAATTCCTCTCGGGAAAATATCCAATTTCAAAAAAACAATCGTCCAAAATGGAGTCCAGAAAGTGAAGTTATGATCGTTTTAAAATCAACAAAATTTCAGCATTTTTCTGGAAACGATCGCACAGTTTTCCAAATTTCATCCAAAATTTATTTGGATATTATTCATTACAAGAAGATAAAGTGGATATGTGTGGGAATATCAATGATGCATATACTTCATAAGATACGTGTAGACATCTACATCTTCAACAAAATCTTCAAAGAGCACAAACTTGCACATTTGTGAGGTCTTCTTGGAGTGAAGGACACGGTTGCTTAGCAACTGTTTTTTGTTCCCTCTTACTTTATTTTTTTATGCATTGTAATTTGAGGGGGCGGTTTTCCCTCTTTCCTCATTTATTTTAGTGTATCTTTTGTATTTGGGTACCTAACATGGCCTCGTTGCCGGGACCCATTCTTTATTTTCACCATAGTGATGTTCCGGGGGGGTGTTGGAGTTACTTCACAGACACACCTAGGATTTATGTTTCCTAAGGTTTTTCCTTGTTTATTATTCATAATTAGTCATTATCTAGTCTCCTATATTTTAGGGGAGAATACTCCACCTGGAGAATATTCTCTTTCAGTCGACACTTCAGTTTGACTAGTTGAGTTGAGTTTATCACCAACTCACTACTCTTTGTTCAGTCAGTTAACTGAAGACTAGTTGACTAGTTAACTCAACTAGGTGGCAGTTCACTCTCGTAACTGCCTGAGAGACTAGACTAGGTGGAACTTTACTCTTGTAACTGTTGGTGTGTGTCCAGATCAATCTAGACCACCATTATGGCTCATTAGTTACTCATTTATCCTATATATATTGTAAATTATTCACTCTTTGAGTGTGGAATATAGTTAATGAGAATTCTTCCATTATTTCTATCTTGCTTCTTCTTTCTTAATTTCTCTCTGTAAATGTGTGTAGTATTTTCTAGCTAGATCTATTCTGTGCAAGTTCAACACATTTACATTTTGCACCAAGTTGTTTGAATCCATACAAGATCTTCTTCCATCTGCATACAAGGGTCTTTTCTGGTATACCTCAAAACCTTGTGGTTGTTTTACATACGCTTCTTGTTCAATTACTCTGGAGAACAGTCTTTGCATTCATCTAATGTAAGATATAACCCATGGATATTACAGGAGATATAATGGATCAGGTAGAGGTATGTCTGGTTACTGGAACAAGCTATCATCATAGTCTTCTCCCTCCATCTGGGAGAACCTTTAGTTCTGGATATCGCAATGCTTCCATTCATAAGTCTTCCATACATTGTTCTTCATCACAAGTTCCATTTCTTTTGCTTGACTGCTTCTAGTGGGTTCAGACCAAGCTGGCGGTCTTGTGATTCTCGATATAATGACTGGTTGTTCTGGCTTTTCTTTCTCTCTTGGAATCTTCATGTTCTTCCTCATGTTTCTCTTTAGCTCTTGGGTCCATGGAGTTTTCTATAAATTCCATGCCCTAAAGATTCCAACTTCTTCCTTTCATCATAGGATCATGGATGTGGATGGAAAACCAGGGATACTTTAAGGGTTCTTTTCGAAGAAGACTTCTTCTAAAGTCAAACTGAACACGTGATGTTTGTTATGGCTGCTACCATCAATGGGAACATGGATAGGTAATTCATAATCCTTGATGGATCATATTATTTAGGATTAGCTCCCTCCTAATCATTTCTTCATGCATGAATGCATGCTCTTCTTTTTGGAATTATATAATCACCCCCCTCCAACTAAGAGAGTCCACCCTTTCATCTGCATCCTTATTTCCTTCTGCAAAGTGTCACACGTATTTTTCTAATTTCTTCTTGATTGCTGACTTCTTTCTGTTTTTACTTCTTCCAGGTTTCTTTAAGTTTGATTCTAATTTCAGCTTATCCCATAGTTGTTACTTATGTTAATAACTTCCAGATGAATTGTTACCAAGGATTGTCAATGTACTTCATCTTTTCATGTGTATTGCTTGACTTGTAGTCATTGTGATAGCAATTCTTATCTTGTTATTCTTCCATAGGTATTGTTTATCCTTGAACATCTTATCTTCTAAGAAATAGATATGCAAGATATGTATAGAAACTATGTAAACATGGTATGTACAAGAGTTATGAAGAATATTGTTACCTTATCTTAGAAGAAGAAGTCTGTTTTATCCTGCTTGGCCTTCTTTGAGGGTTCCCTTTCTTCGGCAACTGATGCTTTGTGTGTTTCCTTCCTTTTATTTAACTCGGGACAATTATTCTTCTAGTGACCATATTTTCGACGGTTGAAGCATTGTATTTTTGACATACCTTTCTCTTGATTTGGTTTCTTCCTTGAGCCAAACTTCCTTTTATTCCTGAAATTCTTGAACCTTGTTGTGAAGGCTTGATCATCGTATTTCTTTTGGGGTTTCTCCTTTGCACTAATCCTTGATTCTTCTTGTGCACAACAAGTCCAAAGTTCTTCAAATTTGGGATACTCCTTCCTTGTGTGCATGCTTGCGGAAAATGCATCCCATGTCTTGGGAAGACCATTGAGTACTATATTTACCAATTCCTTCTCTGAAATGATTTCTTCAATAGTTTGTAGTTGATCTCTTAACTAAGAGATTCTCACAAGGTATGATGTTATGTTGTCATCATCATTCATTTTCATGTCACAGAGCTCATTCTTTAGACTCATTACTTGTCAAATGTCTTTGACTGAGAAGAGGTTTGTTAGTGCATCATACATCTTCCTAGATGAGTCAAGATGGGAGATGTAGGGTGTCAAGTGGTCTTTTATAGAGTCCACTATGATACTCATCAAATTGATGCCATTGTCTTTGAAATTCTCCATAACTTCAACAATCTGAGGTTCCTTCTCTTTTCCTTCTTCAAACTCTAGTTCCACAATATTTCCTTTCACAATATCCAACACTTTATTCTTGGCAAGGATGAGGTCAATCCTTGTCTTCCATTCTCTGAAGTTATAATCCCCTTCTAATTTGTTTTTATGACTTCATAGAGTAAGTCATAATTTCTTTGACTTGGTCAACCTTTGACCAAAAGTTCAAACTTGATGTCTTATCTTGCTAAGAGTATCAGGAGGTGCACTAGGCTAGGGTGCACTGGAATGTCCAGAAATTAGGTCAATCTCTTCACTTAAGGTGCCTCAACAAGAGGGTTAGGGTTTCGTTGTTGCAACAAAAACTGGCTGCAACTACAACTGTAACTGAGCAAATCCTCCCAATCTATATTCTGGTGGTTAGACTGTATGAAGATAGTGTGGGCCCGTAACCTATTAGAAAGTAATAGATGTTCTTTTTTAACCATAGACAATATAACAATATTGTCACCCAACCATAAGCCGAATCCACCCCCGAGCACCTTAACCTTGACAGAGAATGATTCTAAATGAAAACCAATAGCAAATCAGGGCTAATGCATCAAACAAAGATAGCCAAGACTGATCAGAAAGTCCAACAATAACCAATAGAAATTCTGAGCCTAAACCAAGAATACAGATTGCAACAGTTGCTCCCCAGACTTGCGCACTTGCCCAATTTCTGTAGTGCGCACTTCTTCACTGCTGAAATTTCGAGCTGTTGTGTACAAAATGAGGTCTAGCTACTTGTATTTATACTATTTTCTTGAGTTGTTTGGGCCGACTTCTCATTCTGGAGGCTAAATACTTAATATTAAATATTTCCTTGAGCCAACTTGTCTTCTAGGGTTAAGTTTAATGCTTTAGGGTTTCTTCTTGCTTCCCATAATATTCTATTCTCGTCAGGGTTACACGTGGAGATAAATACCTCCCATAGATACCATAATATCAACAAGGCTTTGTATAGAAAGGTTATTCCCTAAAAATAAATTTTAATGGTTGTTTCCAATCACTTGGGCTGAATTGGTTGGCATCTGAAAATTTTTACGCGCTTTTATCTTCCCATTGCAAATGTGAAAAATTTGAGAATTACCAAATTTTAATCCTCAATTCTGTTTTTTAAATCAAAAAATTAATGAAGATGATAAATAAAAATGGTGTGTGAATTGATGGAGATCCGAGACACAAGGAAAATTATACTTTGAAATTGATTATTAAGATTGGGATTGAAACATTTATCTCTAGTTCATGTATTCAGATGCGGGATTGAATCCATATACTATAGAATGCATGCATTCAGATGGAGGATTGAATCCATTTGTTGTAGAATGCACAGACCCAAACCATTAGATACACGGGATGATTCAGGTATATGATTCCTTCCTACAAATAACAAGTGAATCCATGCCTGTATTGAGATGCAGGATTGAATCCATTTGGATGGTTGAGGTGTATGATTATTTCCTGCAAATAAAAAGAGAAATCATGATTATGATAAATATATACCCAATCGAATCTGTTAAAGGAAAAAAAATCTAAACTTCAAAACGCTATTACCTTAATACTTTTCATACTCATGTAAGAGTTTGTAACATATATCTAGGGGTGATTAAATAAGCCTAAAAATTACTCCCTTGTCTTGTGCGAAATTTGACAGGCCGCCCAAACCTAGCATCCAACATGCATCCAGTTTAACCACTTGTTAGTTTCATGGGTTAATTGAAACGTGGGAAGTGGCATCACCTCATAGGAACGCTTCACATTCATAAAAAGTTGTCCAAAATGACACCTGGTATCCATAGAATTAATCTAAACTTCAAAACATTATTACCTTAATACTTGTTGTACTCGTGTAAGAGTTCGTAACATATAGCTAGGGGTTATTAAATAAGACTTAACATTACTCCCAAGTCTTGGGCGGAATTTGAAAGGCTGCCCAAACCTAGCATCCAACATGCATCCAGTTTAACCACCCGTTAGTTTCATGGGTTAATTGAAATGCGGGAAGTGGCATCACCACACAGGTACGCTTCACATTCATAAAAACTTCTCCAAAATGACACTTGGTATCCGTAGAATTAATCCCAATGGAAAGAGGTAATGAGGAGTGTTATACATATTAATTATTTTTAATCAGTTAACATGTCAATCAATGGTCAGAGAAGTAATTTCTTAATCATATTAAGTAAATGTGAAAAAGTAAACAAGGAAACTGACGCATTCATAAATTCAATGAAGTTGTGAACATTAAATTTCATTCATTGATTTGGGACGACGACTAAGAATATGACCACATCTTTAATTGTTGACCATAAGATTAGAATTTGTAATTAAAAGACTGGTTAATCCATCAATTCTAATAGGGGGGATGCCTATTGTTTTCAGACGTAATTTATGAATTATAAATATATGTCATATATATATTTTTTAATTTGAAGTTTAGGGTAAACATTTAACGTTTTGGAAATGAATTGACCGTGTTTTCAGATTTCATTTATGAATCATAAATTTTACATGTTTTCAGATTTCAGATTTCATTTAAGAATTATAAACTTTACGTGTTTTCAGACGTAATTTATGAATTACAAATACATGTCACATTTTTTTTTAATTCAAAGTTTCGGATAAACATATAAAGTTTTGGAAATGAATTGACCATCTTGGAAATGATGTGATGTTGATTTGTTTCGATGAAATTATTTGACTGCAAAAGTTTTATTTGTTTTTATTTATTTATATATATATATATAATGTCGTAAGGAGTTTTTCATTATGTGTTTTATGTTCTAGGATAGGTTATGTGGTGCACTTGATTTATTGGTGTAGTAGGGACTGTCCTTCCAATTGTGATTGACCTCTTTGCTAGCATTTTTCCTCCATTTCCTCAATTCCCCTTTGTGATATTTCTTCCTTAGCCTATATGCTACCATTGCTTTCCATTGTTCATTGATTTGAGTATCAAACGACCCTTTATTTATCGTTCACCATTTCTTTCATGGACCGCTACCATTGCTTTCCATTGTCTATTGATTTGAGTATCAAATGACCCTTGTTTTATTGTTCACCATTGCTTTTATGCACCATCTTTTATTCACAACCCTTCTTCACACTCTTGATGACTATCATAGTATTAATAATAAACTTGGTGGCATCCAATGACTTTTCTAGAAAATCTATATTAGAGCAATTTCTTTGCAACTATAGCCCATCATCAATTGTATTTTAAGCTAGATCATCATCGATTTTTTGGTGAAATTTGAGTTCTGATTAAATTTCATAATCTTTGGACCCAAAAATCAGAAACCCTTAATAGAAATACTCAACTCAAGGCATCATGCTTTGATACATGAATTATTAGCACGCAGTCCATTGCACAAGAAGGATGTCAATTTTTAGTCAAAACCATTTGTGACGACATTACGAGCAATTTTTTCTTCTTTTTTTCCAAGGAAATGTACTCATGGAAAAGCCTTCAAATACTTCCCCATGATCCATGGATGGTAAGCAGGGTAAACTGTCATCCTTGATTATGGGTCCTCACCCTGGGGAAATCAAGAGTCGAACCCATGACCAACAACAAGCATGATAAACACAGGTCTGGCTCTAGACCAATTGAGCTAACCCTCATGGCTATGTAATTTTTTATTTTATTGTACCCAATGCCACGAACTTTAAGGGTTTTAAAATGGGGTTTCTCTTTTTCTTTAATAATTTTATAGGATTTGTTTTCTCTGCTTAGATATTTTAATAGACTAAAGGCCACTTTCATGAATGATCTATGTTACAATGATTTTCAATGATAAATTTTGTATGTCATATGAGGTTTTCATTTCATGTATTTACATATGTAAGCGAAAGGGCTTTTCATGGATACATTGCAAGAATGAATAAGGAGCTTAACTTTCTGGGATTTGAGACTCAAGTTGGAAAAAACCAGTATGGTGGTGAGATTTATTATGGTGTTATCAACAAATTAGTCGATGAGCATGCTAATTTGGGGACCCAATGTTCCCTCCTACAAATTGCTTTCTCTAGGGCTCTGATAACTTAATTTGTTTCTTTATTATTTGTTTGAAATACTTCTTGTGGGTGTTTGGATATTTCTTGATTTCATTTTTCATAAAATTATGCAAAAAATATTATTTTAGTGATGAAAGAAAACTACAAAATGCCAATAAAAACAATCTCACAATGGAACTCTAAAATGAGATTGTGAACCTACTAAGAACAAGGGCTTAAGCCCTTGCTTCTACATCATTATGAAAGTCACAAAGGTAGAAGCAATCTCAACATCCTGTGATTTCTTTACACTTGTTATTACCCAATGGATAGCTACAGTCCTCACATATCATTTTCTGTGTTCCATATTGTTGAAATCAATTTTAGGATTATATTGTGAGTTAATAATTCACTTTGTACCTACACATTTTCCCACGATAATAAATGACTTTGATGCTAAATTATTATTCACTGGGCATGGTAGCCACAACGTTGGAGGTTCTTCTTACATTGCATGTTAGTCTGCCATATCAACATTTTAGATTTGTTTGCTTCATTATTGTCTCCAATTTTAGGTTGTAGGAGTTCATCGATTCTCATAAATTTACTCCTAGATTCAAATCTACTCAAAAACATTTTCCTGCTATTTCTTTCATCAAGATGTTGTATCGACAATTTGATTGTTGCGTCAACATTTTAGTTTGAAAACATCTCGAAGAACATATTGTGCCTAGGCAATTAACATTTTGTCATAATTCATTGTTGCATTCTCGATGCATTTTCCTATATGATATTCTACCACATTTTCGAGACTAAACTATATATTTAAATTTTCATTTTCTAAATTTTGTATCTTGACATACTAAGACTTTTAATCAATAGTTGGTTGTAATGTTTTGAAACTTTGTTACTTTGCATTGTTCCTTAATAATTACCATTTTTTTATGAGACATGACTTGAAATCTTGAATTTACAATCAAATTATATATAGTGGACATAAAATATGATAATTGGGGAAATGTAAGGATTGAGTTTTCCATGATATAATAAATATTTTATAGGGTCATCAAATATTATGTCTATGTTAAGATAACACCACCCGAATAAAGGATATGGAAGTCTTGAACTGGATGCAACTTGCTTATTCCTTGTAAAATAAAAATGCCACCTCAAGTAAGATTTATCATTTTTCGCTACCTCTAACATGGATTGGCATGTGTTTCTAGTGCTACATTAGAATAGGTTGCATTGTATTCGGTACATCTTGAAGAATACATTCTTCCTACAATGACCTATGTAGGAAATCTATTTTCTTGTAACACAATAGAAACAAGAATCTATTGCCCTCTTTGGTAAAAAAAAATGTATTATCGAACCCTCTTGTATACATTTTACCAAAGAAAAGTTACTCCATGGTAATTAGAGTTATCAATGAATTTGTATTTATACATTGCAAAGAACCATGTCTCATGAAGTGACATGCTAGTGAAGCCGTGTTGAGGCTAGGTACAATTCCTATTATGTTTTGTAGTTTATTATGATTCTATTTTTTGTTTTTAACATGTGTTAATTGGCACATCCTAGCTTCCTTATCCAATGGTTAAGTTAATGTATTTGTTGATGAAGGTATTTTAGATGAAAAAAGTATATGTAATACATGTTATGCTATAGTATATCATAGATATCAAACATTTTCATTGCATTACTCTAAAATTAAAATTTTGACTATTTAATCCCAAATTATGTTTACTCAATTTATTGGAAAGAATATGAAACCACTTATTTGCATCAACATGTAATCCCTAATTGGGTGAATGAAACATCATCCTATGTACATATTTACATTAAAACAAACAAAGATTCATTTTAACCTCATTATCCATGTGTCTTACAATGTATGTGTAATCCCTTGAACACATTGATCAATATTATGTTTTGGTTGTCGTCTAAGCTAATAATGGTTTTCTCTACTAGGATGACAATAGTTGCCCTTCTTGTAGAACCATGATGTTGGCTGCAAAGTCACATGTTACTCTACATCCCAAGATATAAATTCCCTCGAAAAATCTAAACCACCACTTGCTCCCCTCCAATTTAGAAGACATGTTATATTTTGCTTCACTTCCCCAACAATACATCCATTATAAATTGTGTTGATTTTCCTACTCAAATGGATGTGTTGCTCCTCCCATTCACTTATTCCAGCCTTATATGTCAACATGGAAGTGAAATAAACTCACATCGCATTTCCAAAGGGGGAGAGCCTATAGTGGGCATGCCCTAGTATAACATCCTACAAGTTTACAAATAAAACAATGCCAACACAATGGAGCTTAAAACAAAGGCCTCAATAGCAACCCAACTTTGTAACAAATAATGGCCTTTGCATAGAGAGAAACAAAGCATGCAAATAGGAAATACAATGGAAGGGAGTGGAAAGGTTCTAGCTCAGGAGACGATGAGTAGAGAGAATGCATGAGCAGTGAACTATCTGCTTGTACAGGTTGCCTTCAGCCAAGAAGCCAACTAAATCATCTCGTAACATGCCAAAAAAAACAGATGCTTAGCAAATAGATTAGGGGTCTATAGACAGGCACAAGTCAAGCACCATAAAGAGGATTGAGAAGTTATAGGAACATGTATGTTAGAAAAGAAGGATAACAATTACTTCAAAAATTGGTGCAGAATCATCTGAAATTGTGCCAAATATTGGTTTCTCCAAAAGAAGGATCACAATGTTTTCCAAAGTCTTGGACATGTATTGGAAAAAAAAGGTCTTCATAGACAAAAATTATGATGAACTCAAGGAGAGTAGCACTGATATTCTCAAAGATATTTGTGTGGAGTTAAGAAAGCTCAAAGAAAATTACCAATTTCTTCTTTAAGTTATGAAAAGTTTTGAGAAACATGCAACATATAACACATTTACATAGAGCGAGAAGTAGAAGATTGGAACTGACCCTAACACCCAATTAGTCTGCATGAAACATAAATGATTGGATTTCAAATTCACCCTTTATCTAATTACATTTTTAAAATGCTTTTAGTAAATTTTTTTTTTATTGATAAGACAAAAAGAGACAGGACTCGTTTGTAATCTTTACTCAATTTAATGTAACTTCCTTTTCAGAAAGTTATGAATAATTTTGTATGATACTAAATAAAAATGAAATTTAATGATGGTGTGGTGATATTAAACATGTAATTGGAATTTTGTCAATTTATTTATAAAATTTTAGTTTAATAATTTATATATATTTTTATTTTTATTAATTATAATAAGAAAGAAAAAAAAAAAATTAATAGTTTTAAAAGGTATTGTCTAACTATTCTACGTTTTGGTTTTTTCCCTCTTTGTAATTTTATGTTATTTAAATTGCATTTCTCAATGAATAAATGGATTTAGAGTGTTGAAAAACCCTTAGAGAATTCTGATATCCCCTAAAAAGAATCAAATGTAAAATGTTTATACTACTACATACAAATCAAAATAAGAATTTTCTTTTAAAAAGAAAAATTAAGAATTATTATTATTATTTTTTAATTAAGTAAAGTTGATATTATAAATTCCTTTGTATGAGATCAATAATTTCATAAATGGCTAAAAGAAATCTCATTGACACTCTGTTGGATGCAAGCCTAGCTAGGAAGAAAGGCTATTTTTGGAGGAGAAGCATGCAAAAGGGAAAATACAACTGGAAGGAAACACAACAAGTGTAAGAGAAGCAGGCGAAGCACACATGCAAGGAAGACCTAACAACGCTAGGGTTGGGGTTTTTGTAATGAATTGTAATGGTTGGTGAGCCAAGGATATAAATAAGTAGTACTTAGGTGACAAAGGAAATACTGGGACCGATAGAGAGGACACACACGCAGAGAGAGAGAAAGAGAGTTGTAAGAACTGTACAAGTCATTAAGCTAGTGAGCTAGGGAAGGAGTGAGAGACTCGATCCCGAGGGTTAGATCGTAGGATGAGGATCCCGGAGCGATCTATTCAGCCTCTTGGGGAGAGTGAGATCCAAGATTCTAAACACGCACGGCATGATATCTTTCTGAACTATAATGAAAGCTTGAGATCCAGATCTTTGTGGACATATCCCAGGAGGGGGTGAACCATGGTAAAACCTATGTTATGTGAATGAATGTATGTGTATTTATGTTTGACTAATTGATGGATGTTAGATGAATGAAGTGACTAAGTATACCTGGTATTCCACATGCATGCATAGAATGAATGTTATAACTAGTTGTTAGATTGAATGAATAAAGATTACAGAACATGACCGCAGATCTTCGCTCATTCCCTGGTTGCAAACACCTAAGTATTGCATCCACCCATAGAGCTATCTCGGGTGAGACTGCACAATACACTCTATGTGTTTCCTTTCCTTTTGGGTTACCAACGTGGCCTATAGTTTAAAGGACTTTTGTTGGGAAGATTATAAAATATGAACCGGGGTCAATCTAGGATGGTAAGGTAGAATCATGATAAACCATAAAATAATCCCCTAGACCAATAGAAGAGTAGATCAAGGAAACAAATGGTTTCATTGCCGGTTGTGTGGAAGAAAATGGGATTGGGTATATGAGATTTGCAGAGGATGCATCAGAAGAGGGTCAGACTGGATCACAAGACGTTGAAGAGAATGAGAATCTAAAAGGGGATGTTGAGACTGTGGAATCCCACGAAGGCAGAGATAGAAATATGGTTGAAGACAAAGGAGTTGGAGTTTGTGCAGAAAGATAACAGAAACCCGAAGTTGACACCGTGCAAATATATGGACAAGTACGTATTCACCGACTTGCATGAAGTATTCTTTTGTGATTTCCCGCATGTATTGCAGGAGTGGATAAAAATATTGAAATACAACCATCCTACAAATCGGATCAGAAAACTAGAGTGGAATCCTGAAGATATTGCGCAGTTACAACGAGTTGATATTAAATTTATGTGTGTAGTAGATTTATGGTTAGACATCATTGTTGCAGTATTTATCGCAGAATTTGCAGTAGATACAGCGAAGTCATACAAAAAAGTTGAAAAATATTTCTTGAATGGAACTTGAGGTAGGTACATTAGATCGCTATATACTTCCATTAAGATGTTACTACATAAAAAGGTGTAATAACAATGGATTCAGACAACTAAAATTCCCTGCGTGCATGGGGGAAAGGGGGAAGCACTGACAGAAGAAGGATAAATGGAAGGAGAAGAGGATAAAGGCAAGAAGGAGGAAGCCTTGGACCCAATTATGATTGGCGAAGACCAAATCAAGCGTATCATGGAAACAACGGGAAAGACGTGCAGTGGAATACCCTACCAATATAAGGTGAACACCAAGAAGAGAGTCATAGCCACGAGGGAAGGCTTGGAAAGTGATGAAGAGGAGTTAGAGGATCTCCGGGTTGTGGAGAAGATTGAGAAAATATCACACGCAACATAGGAGAGGAAGATGAGAGGTCCAGGAATGGAAATAGAAGGCAACACTCCTATCCATATTAGTTTCAGTGTGGAACCCATAAACCCATGTGCGACTACTACACCAAGAAGAATACCACCATTTAGACAACCAAATTTAGGGAGAAGGAAGATAGCAGGAAGTACATCTACACAAGGAACAACAACTGGGGGAGCCAGTTCAAGAAGCATTAGTCAAGCATCTACACCACGCAGAGGTAGTTGTTCAACATTCAGGATGGCAGGACATGATCCCACAATTAGGTTACCATAATTCAAAGGAGAGGTGTCGGAGAAGAAAAACTTTTTTATCCGTGAAAATATCTGGGAAGTGAAACAGATCACAAACGAGGACACTAAACTTGCACAGTTACCTATCATGCTAAGAGATTGCGCACTGGATTGGTACATGATTTTAGCTGCAAACAGTTTGCCAGGGACAACCATAACGATTGGAGATATCAAGAAGTTGTTGATAAATGAGTTCCAGAAGTCGAGTTCAGAGGATCAATACATGAACGAGATGATAGAGATCAGACAGAAACCATGATAATCTGTATGGAAGATTGACCAGAGGTTAAAACAATTGAAGGGAAAGCTAAAATATGTCATGACATATATGCATCATAGGCATTTGTTCATCAATTCACTGTTACCACACTTGAAATATCCATTGCGAAAATAGAAGTTTCAGACACAGGCAGAGGCTCTATAGGCAACCCTACAACTGGAAGAAAACCAATATAAGAAGACAGATCTAGCCATAGAGGAGTTGAAGGAGTATTTGAAGAACTTAACATTTCATCTAAATCAGAACAAAAGTAAGGACAAAAGAGAAGTAGTTTGGTGTACCACATGTAGGACCGAAGGACACTATAAGAACGAATGTCCAACATTCATGTAGTACATGGCAGCAGGAATGCCAAACCCATTTCCAACAGGAGGACTATGGTTTGATATCTGGAAGAAACAAGGTCATGATCCATACCACTGCCCAATGATGCAGAAGTAGCAGACAGTACCAAAGAGCTCGTATTGCAACTTTTGCAAGTCAGTCGGCCATGATGACAAAGATTGCATAACCATGGAACTTATGAGGGAAAGAACAACATATGCATACAGGGTGCAGGCAGAAATGATGAACAGGCAAGTTGCACCATAATTTAACCAAGTACCAGCCCCATACAAAACTGTGCAGTAGCAGTATAACATTGCGCAACAACAATATAACACTACACAACTGCAGTACAATACCGCGCAACCACACTATAATCTCACATAGTATAACCACGTGCCTTAGTATAACGCGTTGCGAGGGGATTGAACTAGATACAGAGGTGGAGGAAGAGAAAGAGGAGGCTTTGGAAGAGATATAGGACCAGTGGTATGTCACAATTGTCAACAACCAGAACACTATGCAAGAGAATTTCCACTCCCACCATCGACCTGTATGTATTTTCACACATCAAATCATGACACAAAATAATGTCTGACACTATTAGGGAAGATCCAAGAGAATAGGAATCATAACAATCAAAATGTTCATTAGATTTCAGCAGAAGCGAGGGATGAAGGAAGAAACATCAACATAGTTACATGGGGAGGAGCTAAAATAGGAAACGACGCAGTAAGACAAGAACCAACACAACACCAATGGGTGAAGAAGAACATTGAAGAAAAGAATCAGTTTGATGCATAGAACAAAAAGAAGATATTCAATCAAGCCAGACAAGAATTCATGAAGCCATACATTGCATCAACATCAACTGTGTGGTATAATAAGGAAGTACCAGCGTACAAGATGCCTCCATCATTGGATCACACCAAAGAAACACAACCCCTGGGATAAGTAAGTACAATTAAGGGTTTTTTGCAATCATGTGTAAAACTACTAAATGATTCTTCATATGTCAGAACATTACAAAATATGCTAGAAATATGTAGCATAGAGGAAGAAGGAAAGTTAGAACAAAAAACAGACAATCATCTGCATACAAGGAGGAGAACATGCAGGGAATTCAGACTAAACGCCAACATTGGAGATTTCAACATGGGAGATATTATACTGGATTTAGGATCTAAAGTCAATGTATTACCCAAGAAGACATGGAAATGTATGGGAGAGCCCACATTAGGATATTCACCAGTTCAACTGAAACTAGCAAATCAACATAGAGTTCTACCGATTGGGAGACTAAAAGGGGTAACAATAGATCTAGATGGAGTGCACACCAAATCTTATTTCGAAGTAATAGAGATAGTGTACGACACAACACCTTATTCGACATTTCTTGGCCTGGATTGGGTGTTTGAAAACTAGGCCATAATCAACTTGAAGACGAGGAAGATGGAATTCGAGTCACGAGAATACAGAATCATTGAGCCATTGGACCCATCATAAGGTCAAAGGTTTGTAGAATCTACTTGCTTAAACCTGGAGGAAATTAACCAGTTGTACAGAACAACCGCGCAAGAAGTAGATTATGTGAACCCGAATGTAGATGGGGTACTTAGTTGGAGAAGCATCACCTCGTGTGTGTTAGCATCAGATATCGGATTAGAAAATTGGCAGCAGAGGCTACACAAAGTCTCCACAAGAATATGCGCAAGAATAGACTGCACAGTGAGATGGGTAGGTACGGAGATAAGGGAACCTCCCAACTTCCATGGGGTGAATGATTTAGAAGCATTCTTAACACGATATGAAGATGAAGTGTTAGAAAATTAGAGGCTCTTATCCCTAGATATATCACTCAAGACAACACCTGCAAGATGGTGGGGGGTGCACAAAGAAATAGTCAAGGACTGGTACCAATGTAAGCAGTTACTACACATTGGGTTTGGCGCAGAACAAGGAAACAACTAGCTGCAGAAATATGATAGACAGGGGGAACCAAAAAAACACTTGGAGAAGTGAAGAACACTATGGAGGATGGCACTGCTAGAGGAATGGCCTCATCATTTTGTTCACACATTTGAAGGCATCCCAACAAACTAGTATACAAACCAGGAACTGCACAAAGGAACTACAAGCTAGAAAATATTACAACAAAACTTTACAGTCACTTTCTCATTTGAGCATGATAACCCCAACATTGACGCAACACTTAAAAAAATCAAAGGGGTGATATTCATTAAAGAACTAGAAGTTGAACTCATGACAAAAGAACAACAACAAAACAGACAGACAATAAAAGAACTATTTTCATGCTACCACGTGCAGGAAGAAGCAACAGATGAATATGAACCGCGCTATATTTAGATTGAGGAAATTGAAGGCAAAAGAGAAGTGGAAGGTCCACCTCTGGAATCAGAAGTAATAGTTGCGTCAATCAGGGTGATGAAAGTAAACATTGAGATAGTTGAGAACCCCAAAATGGCTAGCATTGGAGACTACTTGGATGAGAAAATAGTGGAAAGTATAATAGATTTATTGCACAAGTACAATGACATGTTCCCAACAACATTCACATAAATTAAAGGAATAGAAGGAAATCTAGGCGAAATGAAGATACTGCTCAAAGTTGAGGAAAGACCGATCAGACAACGACCATACAGACTAAACCTGATATATAAGCAAAAGGTCAAAGCTGAAATTGATAGGATGTTGGAGGCTGGAATCATAGAACCTATAGAGGAATCTGAATGGGTAAGCTTGATGGTAGTTCAAGAGAAGAAACAAGGGGGAATAAGAATATGTGTCGACTTCAGGAAGTTGAATGATACGTGCCTACATGACCCCTTCCCTACTCCTTTCACAGATGAGGTGTTGGATAACGTAGGATGACATGAAGCATATTCATTCATCGACAAATTCTCAAGATAACATCAGATCAGGATAGCACTGGAAGACATATACAAGACCACTTTTTTCCATGGAATGGGGATCCTACCAATATATAGTCATGTCATTTGGACTGAAGAATGCACCAGCAATATTTTCCAGAGTAATCATAGATGCATTCAAAGAATTCATCCACCAGTTTCTAGAGGTATATCTGGATGATTGGATAGTCTATAGTATGTTGAAAGACCATGTAGGGATGTTGAGGCTAATGTTAGAAATATGCAGGAAGTGTCAAATATCATTAAATATCAAGAAGTGTATCTTCAAAAAACCTTTTGGGATACTATTGGGCCATATAGTATGCAAGCAAGGATTGCTAGTAGATACTGCCAAGATTGCAGTAATTGTTAACCTACCACCACAAAAAACAGTTTTCCAATTGAGAGCGACATTGGGACACACAGGATACTACAGAAATTTATAAAGGGGTGTGCATAGATCACTACGCCAATGGAGAAATTGCTAAGAAAACACAAGAAGTTTCAGTGGAATGAGGCTATCAGCATGGATTGGACACCCTGAAAGATAAAATGGTAACTGCACAATACTAGTATCCCCCATTGGGAAAATACCTCCCATGTACATGTAGATGCATCGGCCATAGCACTTGAAGCTATTTTGGCGCAACCAGGAGCAGGAGAATTGGACCACCCGATAGCATTTTCTAGAAAAAAATTGTCAGAACCGGAACAAAACTACAATACCATGGAAAGGGAAGGCTTAGCTATGGTCTACGCGCTTCAGAAGTTCAATCATTATTTATTGCGAAAACATTTCAAGATGTTCACAGACCATTCAACGCTCAAATACCTCGTCAACAAGCCAGTGTTGGGGGGGAGAATTTGTAGATGGTTATTGTTGTTCCAGGAATTTGACTTTGAATTGATAGTCAAACCAAGGAAGTTGAATGCAGGACCTGATCACTTGTCGAGGATCACTAATGGGGAGGAACCTACGAATCTAGAGGAAAATTTTCCCAACACGTAGTTATTTTCAGTCCAGATAGTCGATGAATACTTAGCAGACATCATCCAGTACTTGAGTTCAGGGACTGCACCACAAGAATTCAACACTCTGCAAAAGAAAAATATGGTATTCAAGGCCGTAGATTACCAATTGATTGCAGGACACTTATACAAAATGGGTGCAGATAGCATCTTGAGAATATGTGTGCTAGAACATGAAATACCTAGTGTTTTAGCATAATCCCATGAGGTAATAGCGGGAGCACATTATGCAGGCAAAGGTACCATGCAAAAGGTATTTCATGCAGGACTGTGGTGGTCGACTATTCAAAGAGATTCAAAGGACTATTTCTAGAGATGTGATGTATGTTAGAGGGTTGGTAAACTGAACAAGAGGATGAGATGCCCCTAAGACCAAAACTAACTTTTCAAGTATTCGAAAAATGAGCAATAGATTTTGTTGGACCCATTAACCCACCATCAAAAAGGTTAGGAGCGAGGTACATTATCACTGCGACAGAATAGCTGATAAGATGGGAAAAAACAACACCAGTAAAATCTTGCAGTTCAGAGACAACAACACACTTCTTGTTTGAGCACGTGATCACTAGATTTAGATGCCCAAGGATTTTGATGAGTGACCAAGGAACTCACTTCATTAACAATACTATTAGGGCTATGACTAAGGAGTTTGAATTTTATCATCAAAAGAGTACACCATATCATCCTCAAGCAAATGGAACAATTGGAGCCTTTAAGAAAATCATCGAGAATGAACTAACAAAGATCTGCAACGTTAATAGGGATGATTGGGACTTGAAGATACCAAAAGTATTGTGGGTGTACAGGACCACATGAAAAAAGTTGAAAATACATACACCATTCAGATTGGTGTATGGAAAAGAAGCAGTGGTTTCATTAGAATTTTTGGTACCTAGTCTGCGTGTAGCAACAATTACAAACATGACAGAATGAAGCACAATATAGGAAAGGCTCAGTCAGTTGATGATCATGGAGGAAGATGGGATTCTAGCAGGGTTTCACTAAGAAGTACAGAAAGAAAGGGACAAATATTGGCATGACATACATATCAAGAGGAAATATTTCAAGGAAGGAGACTTAGTCCTGGTGTATGACATTAAATCCTTTCAGCACCTAGGAAAACTCAGAATGCATTGATTAGGACCATACGAAGTAAAGAATGTCACAGATGGGGGAGTTCTACAGTTGAAGGATTTAGGAGGAACATAAATCAGAGGGATGATCAATGGGAGTCGACTGAAGCTGTATAGGGACAATCGAACTCCTAGCACTTGAAAAAAAAAAAAAACACAGAGCGGTTACCGTGCTCGACATCAAAAGATAACAACAAAGGGGTAGTGAGATGAAAAGAGAATGAGCATGTGCACTTGGAAATGTTAGAACAAAAAAGAAAGGACCAATGGTCACTAAAAGGTAGAAACAATGGAAATGACATGTGAAGAAAATAAGCACCAACGGACGATGACTATCAAAATTGAATGCAAGATCGATTGAGGGGATACTGCATTAATCGCACCAACTGGTGATGGAAAGGGAATTTAATGGAAAGTACATGGGAGGCACTAGTGCATTCAAAACACAACTTGGGTAATGTATCTGAGAATTTTCATATGATTCCTATATAAGGTAATCTCGTGAGGATCGGAAGGGTTATTGAGACATTGAGAAAATCACAGAGCGATAGAGTATACAGAGCAAAGAGCAATGTTGCAGAAGTGACAGAGCCAAATAAGCTTGGAGGAGAATACCTCTACCACCATGTCACCACCTAATATAGGAGTGTCAAGCTAGACTTGCAGATGACCACAGCCACAAGGAAGCGAACAACGACCACCTCAGCCTCCAAAAGTCATCAACTTGGACGAAATCTCGTCACTCAACATGGAATCAGAAAGCCCCAAACCAGTGGTGGAGGAAATCCAATAGACAACACCAATGGTAATGGGCATTGATATGTTGGAAGGGGGATAGGGCCAACAGGATGAGGACACAGGCAATCATTCGCACCCTGAAAACCCTAAAGAAGCCCCAAGATTCAATGGGATGGTCTAGAACTAGGCTGAAACGACCGTGCTAGAAAGGTCACACACAGCCATGCCGGAACAGCCGCAGGAGGGCACAGTGGTAGATGTCACCAGTCAAGCAAAGGAGTATGCATAAGAGAGAACAATGGACACTGAAACCTCGAGTCAGCCACCACATCGAAAGGGAAAATAGTCAGTAGAAATATCACCGCACATGCAGGCCGCCACAACCATAGTCTTTCCATGCATTCCAGAAGGGGTGCGTGTTGCGAGAAACATGTTAGGCCACATGGTGAAATTACAATACTCAAACCATGATGTGATCTAGAGAGATCTGTTAGTGCTGCACCTACTGATTTGTCCGATAACAAAATTGGTGACTCCACTGGGGATGCAACCCATTTTTGGTGGTTTTTGGTGGTTTTTCCTTGGCCATTTTCTCTTAACTTACCATTTTTTATTTCCATCTATCTTTGAGTCTTGAGGTGACCCTGATAGATTCCCTGGGTCAAGAAGTTCCTTCTAAAATTTTTTCTTTTTTCCAAATTTTGCTTAGTTTCAGGCCTTCTCACACTACACCCTTCTGTAGCCTGCGAGAACCACTAGAGTTCGCACCCTGTTGTTCAGTCCAGCACAAACTTCTCGCACTCTGCTTGTGTCCACCCTGCGAGAATCCTTGATTCTCGCACTGTACACCACTGCCTGCCTGCGAACCCATTTGCAATTTTTTTGGATTAAGGTTTTTTGTATCCTCAGATGACTAGATTTGTATGTGTATATGAAAATAACTTCTCTAGCCAGTGATTGATTGTTTCTTGACTTCGAATTTCGTGAATGATTAGTCTTTGGAAATCGAAAGCTCTTCTTGTTCATTTTTTCTCAACTGTTACCTCTTGACCTTTTCTTAACAAGGATATAATCTCTGGTTTTGAAATCCGAGTGCTTGTTTGGTTGAGAGCCAGTGATCGGTTTAAAAGTTGGGATTAATTGTCTTTTTCAATTGCTCATTACTGGGAAAATTGTTACCCACTTGCATTTGAAGAGACTAGTCTTGTTTGTTTGTTATTTTTGTCTTCATTGAAAGATTGGTTTGGGTTTTTTGTTGTATATTGCTTTTTCATCGGTTGCTAGTTTTTCTTAGTTCCACCACTGTTGTTTGGTTTCTAGTGAAAACGAAAAAACATTTTTTCTTTTGACAACATTGGCATTCAATTGTTGAAATAGAATGAATAAAGCATTGGCATTGTTCATGATTGATTGATGTTGCATTTCAAAGAAGATCATATATCGTAGTTCAAGTTGTTCCAGAGAACTCCTCTTTCCCTCCTGTAAATAGGATTCATCGAACAAAAAATTTGTATCATTCATTCATATCTATGAATTGTTGGGTCAGAGTCTCACACAACATCGGTTTCATTTCCGTCTCCTTTGAGTAACAACAACCTTTAATAATATTGCGCAATTTTTAAAATTTAACTAGTAACCCTTTTCTAGGACTCTTTTACACCAACAATAGCTAGGCTAGAACTTTGGAATAGGTAGTGAGATACACTCTCCAAAGCACAAAACACACAATAGCATATTGTGGTAAGGAGTGTCAAATTCCATCTACAACATTTTTTCCTGGGAAGCCCTTCTCACACAAGGGTCAAACTCGAGGTCACATTGAGATTAACAGAGTTACTCACCCTGCTTTGTTGATATCGATGTAGAGATTGCACGTATTAATGGGGTCACTTGAAGGTATACCCACAATGATGAGTGGAAGCCTCTCAAGATGATTTCGGGCTAGATACCTTGCACTTGCGTGTGGATCGGACTGTCGACTGTTCCCCCAGGTTTTATTGTTGTTGGTGGTAACCTTAGTGGCCTATCTTCTTAGGGTCTTACACAAGGTGACTATGAAGGGGCAATTCTTCATGGTACCTGGAATCGACATTGGCCAAACTCACTCTGGCTCCTTCGAGGGTATACCCATGATTATGTGTGGGAGCTTGCAACATGGTGTAAGTCTGTTAAGCAGGTCGTCAACGTAACTTTTCCAGCCTAGCCCAACCCCTTCTTGTCTTGTCATTGCGACATTGGATTTCATCACCAACTAGTGACTTCGGAATTAGAAGGTCTTGTTTGCTTAGTTTTTCTTCCTATATTTTTACTAGCACGTGTTGTTCGTTTACCCAAGTTGACCATAGAATTTCCCCTGTAAGTTTCTAGCTCATTCACAATTGACCCTCCACATCATTCATGTAGGATGCAAGGCTTACCCCCAGAAAATATGGAAGGTTCTCAATCCTTTCCTACCAACTCATCAGAGGGCTCTCTTCAACAGAGTGAAGTCCAAGACGTTGCCACTCCACAAGTGGAAAGAACTGACTCTCTAAAATGGTTCTGAATTACCAATTCTCGAGAGGAATTTCGAATTCATCCCGACTCTGAGAGATGCATTGTGTGAGTGAATTATTCCGAAGACTTGGTTGTTCAGTCTTCTGGATCACCGACTGGACCTTTCCTAGGAACTGAGGGTCAAGATCCTTTTTGGACTACTGGCATTTTTAGACGGGATCTCTTTGGCTCAAGAGCAGGCGTTGATATCACTGTCTCACCTGAGCTACCTAAACATCTGATCCAGATGCAGTACCTTTTACTACTGCTTATTATTTTCCTGGTATAGAAGCTCCGTGAGCTAACCATATATTGATTCTCCCTTTACAAATGATCCATTACACAGATACTACGAGTCCTCACATCGGGATTACCGCACCTATCTAAGCCCCTATTGGCACACCGCTTTTTCCCAGAGTCACCTTGACACTTCCACCCAGATACCATGCATTGAATGCCTCTATTCCCGCTCTTGTGAAAATCTCATCTGGAACTCCTGGCAGTTCCACTCCTTCTGGGCACCATCCTCCCAGTTTCATTCTGACATTTCCTCTGCCCCCTTTTAGAGGACCTCTTCCATCCTCTATCGGAGGCACTGATCCTAGTAGCACCATTCTGTCGTTCACACCAAATTACCAGATTCTTGTTGGTGGACAATTTCACCAAGGAGGCCCAACTCAACCCCCCCTTGCAGGACAAATCCCAATTGGGACACAACCCCCAATTGGAGGGAAACCTCCACTGACCCCACCCTATGTAAAAAACATACCTCCATCCTTGGCCCAATATTGGAATAATTTTATACAACATAATCCTCACCCGACCGGGGGGCAACAACCTTCGGCTAGCTTCGTCATACCCCCTAGTACAAGCCAACCCTATCCAGGTATGTCTAATCCTATTTGGGGCTTGATTGCTCAACCCCACACCCCCATTCAAGGGTAGAACCCTATGAGTTACTTGCCTCCACACCAACAATCGAATCTGCCCAAATCCTCGCATTATATGCAGACTGCTTATGGTCCCACTGGTTTGTCGACGAGACTCCCTCCCCAAAGTCACCATTACCCGCATGTGAATAGACAGTTACCTTTCTTATCCACCCTAGACCTCCTAGATCTGTCGAGGATTTTAAATGATCTGATCCGTCACTCTCCCCAATGGCTCACCATACCGGCCAAACTACCATCCGACATCCCTAAATTCGATGGCAAACCGGGAGAGGACCTGTACAATCATGTAATGACTTTTCACCTTTGGTGCTCATCCAACTCCTTGATGGATGACTCTATTCGTTTACGCCTTTTTCAGCGAACCCTCACGGGTTCCGCCGTGAAGTGGTATATAGAATTACCATGAGGTTTCTTCCCTGAATTCAACACCCTCTCTATGGATTTCCTCACCCACTACTAGTTACCGATCCGCTATGAAATGGGGACCGATATTTTGAGTTCTTTCAAACAAACCATAGCCACTCATATCTCTGATCACATTCATGAGTGGAAACGGAGACGACGTCTCATCAAACTCGAACTTCCCGATCAGTTGTTGGCAGAGTGGTTCACGAAATCATTCGTGAATGACATCGGTTGTGACATCGCCATGAGTGGAGTTGTCACAGAAGAACAGGCCATTAGTCGTTCTCAATACCTTGACCTTGTTTACTCGCAAATAGGTACTCTTTACAACTTACTCCCTGATGCACCTCGTCCTTCTACTTCTACAACTTCGACTACTCATGTTGCTTCTCATGCAGCCGACGTTGTGATTGGCACTTTCCATGCCCAACCGCATTCCGTCCAAACCTCTAGCAACAACCCCAAACCCATTTCTTCTAACGTTCAAAATGCTTCGTCTCCTACCCCTCCCACTGGTAAAACTTCTGAGGTAAATGTTGTTCAATCTACCCCCGCCAGTAAAAATTCTATGGTAAATGTTGTTCAATCTACCCCCACTGGTAAAAACAAATCCAGAAAGGGAAAGGGTAAGAATAAGGAGGACAAAAATAATTCGCAAGCAGAAAGAACTAAAACACCACCTGTTGACGATAGGGATAAGCGCAAACCCTGATACCCTTGTCTTATCTGTGGTAATGATCACTACACTAAGGATTGTCCACAATGAGCCGAGGTTACTAAGTTCCTTCAAGTGACCACAAAACCACCCACTCCAGCCGTATTGTCACAACCCTTCCCCTCTCAACAATAGGCCTAATTGGTCATTCATGACCAACCTTCCCCCTCTAATACATCCTATGTCTTAATGTGTATAGGTGATTCAAAGCAGCAAGACATCACACTTACCACTCGAGCCAAATATTCTCCTTCCTCCAAAGAGATGGTTGATGTGATACCTCCTTCGTTGGCCCAACCATCTCCTATGACTCCACCTACCAACGATCCTCTTCATCTCGAACGACCGAGCCTCGACACAGTTCTTCGCCCTCCTCCAAAGGGCATCGTTCGGAAATCGACTTTCAATCCTCATGCCCTTGCTGTCCAGAACTACAGTATTGTTGAAGATCTGGCCCAAGCACCATCCGTGATGTCAGCCCACGAATTCCTTCAAAGTTGTCCTATACAACGGAAGGCACTGTTGAAAGCTATCGGTGGAATCGACCCTTCAGATACAAATTTAATAATTTTTGACTTGGAAGATCACATTCCAAGGTTACCCCCTCAACTCGCATTCCAAATACAAGTTATTGTCTCCGACAAAAACATTTGTAGAACAGTTATCGACGAGGGTGCCTCGACATGTGTCATGTTTATTACCTGTTGGAAAGCCATCGACTCTCCTCCTTTGAATGAATCCCACAACATGCTCAAAGCCTTTAATGGCTCCGGTTTTAAACCTTACAGTGTCCTCTCTTCGTTATCGATTACGTTAGAAGGAAAAATGGTCCAAGTTGAAGTGGAGGTATTTGACGCTCCTCTCGATTACAACCTTCTACTTGGCCATAGCTGGATTGATTCCATGCGTGCAGTTGTGTCGACTCTTTTCCGTGTCATGCATTTCCCCCATCAAGGAAAGGTAATTACCATCGACCAATTATCCTTCTTCAACTCCAATGCATGTACCGACAACTTACCGTTTATTGCCAAAACCCCCCTGGATACGAGAATGTCGGTGTGGGTCTTCTAAAAGAATCCTCGTTAATGGGTACCTTCCCCATACCACCACCCGATGTTCCACATCCATATGTTGCCTCAATCAACATGATCTCCACCTCTATTCATGAAACCCCTGTGTCTCACGACCCATGGATGGTACCCAACCCTGGCGATCATCTTCATTATGGAAACAAAATGCCTTTGAGTCCAGTTGAATCCGCCTATCAGGCCATTCAATTGGCAACCCCTTCTACCCCCTCTCTTGGTGATTTATCTCCAAATCCTTTTCGCGTCATTTTTCCCATGGACGAGATGATTATGTATGTTATGGAAGACACCCCCTAGGACGATGGACATCATCATGCCATCCTCTTCTTGGAACAACACACCATCGATAGCTACCAATGGATCTTGACCCCGTCAACCATTGTCATCATTTATACCATTCCCGAGGTTACACACGATGTGTTTCATGAAGGGAACTTAAGTAATATCTCACCCACTATTCCCCTCGACATATCCATAAAACCTGGAATTGTTGAAAATGTGCATATCAAATCTTCGTGTTCCCCTGACGAAATTGTCACCTACAAGTCACTTTTCAAAGAATTTTGTGACATCTTCGCCTGGAGCTATGAAGAAATGTCAGGTATTGACCCCAACATTGTGATACATGAGATTAAGAGATACCTAGATGTTAAACCCATCTGGCAACGCCTTCGTTCGGTCCACCCACGTAAAGTGGCCGCTATCAAGCTTGAAGTCAAGAAACTTATCAAATGTAGGGATTCCACTCCACAAAGCCTTATAAAACCCAAAGAAAAATTTAATTTAAGGAATACTAACCTAACATTTTAATTTAATTCATAATCAGCATATAACCAAAATTTATTGAATTGAACATAATAGCTTACAAACCACCTTGTAACCCTTCATATTCCTTAAATTGCATAAAAAAAATACGTAAATTAAAATACCTTGGTCTGATGCTAACCCTTCGCTTGTCTTGTTGACCTTCTTGTTGTTGCCTTGCCCAGCTTGAAGCCATGGACCAACTAGGACAACTTCCTAGTTCCATGATACCATATGGATATCCTGGCCCCCATGCCCAAAACCTCCAGCAAACCGGTGCCCCCTGTACTAATCCTTCCCGACTACAGAACTCAACTCCCCTGCGCAAATCCAAGAGAACCCTCTAAAAATGATCCCCCCAAAACAAGTAGAATGATCCTCCCCCTTCTTTCATAAACCTCCTCCGCTCATATCCCTCCTTCACCGCCCTTTCTCCTCATTTATTTCCTTACCTACACATTTATTATCTTATCCAATTATTAATGCTTTATCCTATTATTAATGCTCCTTATCTGATTATTAATGCTCCTTATCCCCTTCGTATACGTAATCCTTTAATTTAAACAATTAAATTTATTAACCCTTTTAAATTTAATACCCATGTCATTGAATGTAATAGGTAATTAATTAATTAATTAATTAATCAAATTATAACAATTAATTAATTAATAAATATTTGATTAATATCATTATACCAATCTTTGTTTAGTTAATAACATGTTAGAAAATTAATTACGATTTTTTTTTTTTTTTTTTTTATANAATCCCTAAACATATAATCTACTAGGGTTGTTACATCAAAGCTGGCTTTATTTACCTGGTGGCTCTCACTGACTGGGTTTCCAATCTTGTCCCGATCGACAAGAAACAAGGCACAATCCGCAAGTGCGTTGATTATAGGAATATTAACAAAGCGTGTCCTAAAGACAACTTTCCTACCCCCTTTGTCGACAATTCTGCCAGCAGTGAAATATTCTCTCTGATGGATGGTTTCTCCAGATATAATCAAATCAATATCGTTCATGCGGACCAACACAAAACCGCTTTTATTTGTCCTTGGGGCACTTTTGCCTATCGGAAACTTCCTTTTGGTTTAAAAAATGATGGCACAACTTTTCAGCGCACTATGTCTTATGCCTTCCATGATATCAATCACATCATGCATCCATATCTAGATGACTCACCTGCTCATTCCATGCGTCGTGTAGATCATCTAATACACCTCCATGCCATTTTCCTTCGATGTCGGTTTTACCATATACGCTTGAATCCTCACAAATGCATTTTCTGTGTAGAATCTGGCCGACTTCTAGGCTTTATTGTTTCATGTCAAGGGATTCGGGTAGATCCTTTGAAGGTCGAGGTGATTCTCAATCTCCCTCCTCCTTCCTCACTTCGCCAGTTACAAAGTTTGCAAGGGAAGGCAAATTTTTTTCGTCGTTTCATCCCGAACTATGCCGAGCTAACTCTTAGATTTATGCCACTGCTCAAGAAAGGGTCTGAGTTCGTCTGGGATGCCACTACTCAAGAAAGGGTCTGAGTTCGTCTGGGATACCACTGCCAATAAATATTTCAAAGCTTTGAAATTGTCTCTGACATGTACCCCACTTCTCTTCCCACTTGATTACAGTCATGATTATTTCTTCTACCTTGCAGCCTCGGACTACACCATTGCTATGGTTCTCATCCAGGAGGATGATTCTCATGATGAACATGTCATCTATTACTTGAGCCGAAGTCTTACACCTATCGAAACCAAGTATTTACATGTTGAAAAACTGGCCTTGGAAACCGTCCAAGCAGTTCAACGTTTCCGACACTATATCCTCTCTCGCAAGACTATGGTAATTTCTAACTACAACCCTATGCATCACATTTTCACACCTCAAATGCTAGGGGGAAAATACTCCAAATGGACCGTGATACTCCAGGAGTTTGACTTAGAATTTGAACATGCTAAGTCCAAGAAATCCTTAGTGTTTGCCGAGTTGATATGCGAGTTTCCCTATTTTGAGACAGAAAATGTAGCAGTTGATTCATTACCTGATGAATCCCTTTTCCTGATTAGTTTTGATGATATTTGGTACAGAGATATCATCATATATCTCCAAACCCAGACTTTTCGGCCCAATTTGTCTATTACTGACCGCCGTCGAATACGCTACCAAGCCCGTCAGTATATTATCCTCGGTGATACTCTCTATCGTCATGGGATTGACTCCGTTTTTCGACGCTACCTCACATTTGACGAAGCCGAGAAAGCCCTCAATGACTCCCATTCTGGAGCCTGTGGTGGTCATATGTCTGGGTATGCTACTGCCCAGAAGATCTTGCAGGAGGGGTATTTTTGGCCTTCCTTATTTAATGATTGTATAATTGTCATCCAAAAATGCCATGCTTTCCAGACCTACAACCATAAAATACAGTCACATCCTTCTCCGCTTCACCCTGTGGTCTCTGTTGGTCTTTTTGCGAAATGGGGTATCGATTACATGACATGTCACCCTCACTCGGTCGGGGGGCATGGATACATTATTGTAGCCGTAGATTATTTTATGAAATGGGCCGAGGCAATGCTGACATTTGAAAACACCGGAAAGACCGCAACATTATTCATATTCAATCACATCATAGCTCGTTTTGGTGTTCCTCAGGATATCGTCATTGATCATGGTAGCCACTTTAGAAACTTCATGATGTCCGAACTCACTGGAAAGTTGGTTCTTCGCCATGAAAACTCAACTCCCTATTACCCACAAGCCAACGGCCAAGTCGAAGCAATTAACAATTTCCTCATTACCATGCTTCGATGAATGATAGGGATTCACAAAACGAGTTGACACACGATGTTGTTTTCAACATTGTGGGCTTACCAGACATCCGTTAAGTATGCTATCGGGTTTACACCATTCCGGTTAGTCTATGGTCTAGAAGCCATCCTGTCGATTGAATGTGAGATACCCTCCCTAAAACTAGTCGTCGAACTCCTCCCAAACACTTTTTCCAAAGAAGAACATCTATTGTATCTCATGCGATTAGACGAAACTCGTCGTGATGCCACCCTAGTCATAGAAGCCCAGAAGAAATGTGTCAAAGCCCAATACGACAAACATGTCAAGCCTCAGGTTTTCTCTGAAGGTGATCTAGTTCTCCTTTACGAACAAGATCGGGATATGCTAGGAGCAAGAAAATTCGAAGCTATGTGGAAAGGTCCTTATATCGTTAGACAAGTTTTGGAGAAAGGAGCTTAAGAGTTAGTGGACTACGATGGTATCCCTTTGAGTGAACCCAGAAACGGGTTGTACTTAAAGAGATACTATGCCTGAGATCACTTGTGCATGAGTACATGTATTTTATTGTATCATACTTCTTGTGTGTTACTGTAGTATGTTTTTTTCTGGTCTCTGCCCTCGACCGCTTATGTTACGTTGTGTTTGGTTTCTAGATGTCGAAGTCTTCGCTACCCCACATTGGCTTCACTGATGGCACTAGCCATAGTACTCAGAACCTTGCTTCTACTGCTAGGGAAATTTACGCTCCTACAAACAAACTTATCACTCTACGAGGTGTGTGTTTTGGCCGTGTGACCAACAATATTGCAGAGTATAGCATCATCATCGAATTGTTGATTGGTGTTATTTCAGTCGATATTTTCCACTTGGTTGTATGACTCAATTCGTAGCTAGTAGTACTACAACTAAGTAATGTCTATGCTATTCGAAGTCCTACTTTATTACAAGTATATTTATGAATTTTCCTCTTGGAACGTTATTTTGATTATATTGAATATCAACACATTCATAGATGTCTAAATAAATTGACTGATGCATTAGCTAACTATGTATTAGATAGACATTTGGGCCATTTATAAACCAATCACATCACATGTATCACACAACACAAGATAAGTCTGTAGAAGCCGTATATATGTATATAATGATCAAAAGTTTTTACAAAACGTTTATGTCAAGGACCAAAATCTCAAAATGTGAATCCCATAGATTCTACAAAATAACGTCATGGGTGATGCTCACGATAACACACAATTGCCCGGGCCACCCTACAAAGCAGTCGACTAATAGACTCTGACACCCCCACAGTGTGGCGTTGATAACGCCTAGGGATCTCCCCAATAGCTATATCTAGGATGTCAGTGGTCAACTCCTCCAAGTTTTTCTCCACTGCCTCATAGTCTTCGGCATCCCATCGCACCACTGGAGCCACCTCTCCTCGCCACTGAATAGGAGACATTCCTGGAGGTCGATATGGCCCCATATCTATGTCATCAAAAAGAGATTTTTTGGTTAGTTCTTGGACAAACATAAAAACATTTTATATGATAAAAATTACAAAAACATTTAAAAGAACAAAATGTGTACTTCTTACCTAGGTCACCCCACTGAGCATCCTTGGGTAGGGCCAAATCTGGATCCCCTCGGAAGTCCAAACCGACATATGCGTAGTCATCAATCATCAACATCTGTGGCCGCAACCAGTCGAAGAATGAATCATTGTACTTGATGATGGGCCCAACTATGTGTCGGGCCATGAGGTTGCACCACCTCAGCATCCTCAGATACTGTGGGGCCGGTAAACCTCAATCAACCTGTAATCTCAGCAATGGGACCCTCTCAAGGAAGAAGGACACCAACAGTGATCCGTACCCAAACTGCTTCAAGTTGCCCCTCCTACACTCCGTCAATTGCCTTTTCATACTACGGAGAACTGCATCCGACCAGTTGAAGACTCATGGCTCTGTGCACTCTATGGTGTATTGGAAGTAGCTCTGGAGAGCCATGTGTGGAGTTGTGCTCCCAGCCATGCGTGCTATAGTGAACAAGATGGTTTTCCGGGTCAAGTTTTGGACCCCCCAAATAGTAACCTTGACCTTGCTTCTTTCTGCCTCAGGGGCACAGTATTGGCAACAATATTCGCTCATAGGGAGTTCACCACCTCAGCTACCGGTCAAGCTAGCATGGTACCCACGCCGTGATAACCCTGTTAGAAAGTAGATATCCTCGATATCTAGGGTCAATGTGTGGACTCCCACGTGAAACAACTGTTGGTCGACATCCCACATATGAACCAAGTAATCCAACAACTTGATTTGGGCCCTCATGCCCGAAATCCAGAATAATTTCAAGAGCCCACAGTCTCGAAGGGCAGCAACGATACCCAGGTCATTCCTGGCAATGGCATCCTCCTCCTCATGTTCTCTTTCTCGCCACTCCAACATCATGATGGTCAAATTCCTGCACAAGAACCATAAGAGAAGGGTCAACAACTTATTTCAAACCTTGGCATAATTTTTATTGAGCAACAATCAAATTGAAATTTCATTTTTCAGCCCCCACAGGAACCCCTTTAGCACAGTGCGAGATTCTCGCAGGTCCCGCATGGCTAGCCTGCGAGAATGCTCAAGCGCAAGTTTTGGCCCTAAAACAAACCCAAAACCTTGACAATTGCCAATAAAAACTAAAACTAAACCATGGAAAAGGTAGAAGATCGAGAGCTTACCTCGTTGGCGAAGACGGTTCGCCAAATGGTCGCTTGTGCCTCCCACGATCGAGCAACGAAGTTTGGGGGAAAATGAGGTATTTTGGGCAAAGTTCTTGGCAAAATCACAATGAAAATGGTAAAATCCCTTTTCACCCATATTTATTCATTTTTCACCATTTTTGTTGATTTTTTATATTGTTTTGTCCATAAAACCTAATGTCTAATAGTCCTATGAGTGTGACTTTTTGAAGATATAACAACTTTGAAGTCCACACGAAGAAGTATGGATTTTTTTCTTTTTCGTCGCATGTATGACTTTTTTTTATGGTTTTTAGAAAAACCTCAAGCTCAGTCTTTGTTCGTTCTCGTGCTCGAAAATACATGAGAACGTAATTGAGTATACTTTTATCACTTTTTCGGACTCATAAAGGTTATATGTAAAAGGAACCCCCTGGAGTTCCCTTTAATCTCTTTTCAGACTCTCTAAACATGAAAAGATTGCAGAGAAACCTTGTTCTTTTCACGCTCGTTAGAGTATTTGAAGAAAATGTCTGTTGAGCATTAGTTTATCTCTTTTTCAATCTCATCAGACTACTTTACAAAAAAGGAACTGAGAGAGTTCTCTTTTAAGTGTTTTTCCAGACTCTATAATCATGAAAAACCTTCGAGTTTTCTATCTTTAGACTCATTAAAAAAACATCAAAAGACTTGTGATGGGACCGAGCCACTCCTTCCTAGGGTTCATTAAACATACTTCGAGGGTCTCGTCCGAAGGATGAGCTTACATAAACAAGCATATGTTATCCTCCTCAATCTTGTGTAAAAATAAAGAGGTACTCGCTAGAAATGGTGGGGGAAATTTTGGGAAAGAGATGTGTTTTCGTATTCATATTAATGGCAGTAAGCATCGCTCTTGAACATGACACCCCCTATTCATCATTTGAAGCCAGTTCGGGAAATCCATTTGTCTCTCATTCGACTTGCTACAAGGTCATATCCTGGGTCGTCTCTAAGTCAGTGCTGCCAAGTCCTTGGTCGTGTCGTTCATATGTTCAAGAGAAGTTCATCCAAGTCCTCTATTGAGTCAGCCATTTGCAGTTGTCCATTCTTACCATGTCATTCGTCCATGAGTCCGTTTCAACCTATATTCATACTCTGTTCACCTTCAAAATCTGTTTCTTATTTCATGTCATTGATGGGGGATACATCAAGGCCCTCCTATGACGAGTCTTGTTTCGTCAACTCCAACTCATTATCTGGAAACCAGACTTAGAGAATATTTTAGTACCTTGGAACTTGCATGCCTCAATGGCAGGTTTCCTCGCTTTTGACAGTGGGTTTTCATTATTGACCCCTGATAGGGAGATTCCGTCAAATGTTCGACCTCGGCTCATTTATTCACATTCAGTGGATTGTGCTAGTGTACCTTGGGAGTCATTGACATTAATGGTGATTTCACTTGCACTTGTAAATGGTTTCATCAATGACCAATAACCAAGTGGTTTCTACCATGTTTGACTTTATCACATGTAATCGCATGGCTAGATTCGTACTTTTAGGTGATGGGATTGAAGACCCTGGGTCTCATATTTTTGATCTGGGCTGGGATGGAGTATGTATGATTTTAATTGGCACATAGATCCACTTTGTATGTCATGTGGCTATGTCGTCTTAATTTAAGTCTTCTCACATGAAACCACAGTGTATTCCTGGTGGCTATGCAGTATTTTGATGGCATGGATCCACGGTGTATGATTGGTGGTCATGACCTACATTCATGATGTCATTTGTCTGTGATATGAGTATAGGAATTCCTACCTCAGAATGGGTATTATATTTTGTAGATGCTTGGTTGTTTGCAGGTTTCTGATTAAGTGCGCTCCTAGTTTCTAACCCACACATGCAGTTTACAAAGTATTTCGGTTGTCACAGATTCTGGCCTCATACTTTGGGGGGCATTCTGTTACACATGATTTTGGTCACTTTGGTGATGTCTCAATAGTGATGTATTCAGGCTCCCAACGAGGACTTTTTGCCTGAGAAAAGTGACACTTGTCTCCTTCCAAAAACATATTTTTAAGATGAGTTCGTAGGCTGACTATGGTCTAGGGTGCGAGAATCCTTCATTCTCGCAGGCCACCCACACTTAGGGTGAGAACTTCTTGCAGTCTGCTCCATACACAGGGTGCGAACCTGTTTTTAATCTTGGAAAGGAGAAGAGGTCTCGAGGGTTATATAAGGGGATCTTTTAGAAAATGAGTTGGCATTCGCATGGTTTTCATTCTACTGACTTCTCGGATTTGATGGGATCATCCTCATCCATGTAACCATCTCTCCTTCTCCTATATATTGAAGGGTTTCTCATGGAAAAGGTTAAGCAAGATTGAATGAAGAATTGGTGAAAGAATTGTGTGAAGAACCCTATTTGGATGGAAGCTTGAAGGCTCTATTTGGTCTATCAAGAGGAATTGGATCTTCTTCATGCAAGTACAGAGAAATTGTGTGTGTTGGAACCAAGGGTCACTGAAAGGAAGCTTGCAAACTCAAGGTAGTTAGGTTGTATCTTCTACTTTCAATTAATATGATATAGCGGCATGTCCCTTTCCCATAAAGTCACTCTTACTTTATTGTGTAATTCCTTGATCATATGCATAAGTTGAGATTGAATATATTTTTCTATCTTCACTTTGGTTGGTTTGTGTTTTCTTGGACTTGACTTCATGAGAGCACCAGAGTGAAGCGAGAACAACAGAGACCTAAGGAAGCGATATAAAGGTATGTCACTTATTCCTTCCTATTATTAGATTCAATGATTATAACTTAGGGAAAGAGTCGTGTCCTGTCCTGTTTTGTTCTAGATCTAGGTGGATCTAGGGAGATCTGTTAGTGTCCGCACCTACCGATTTGTCCGATAACACCTGAGAACTAATGGATACAACTGCAGTACTGCATCAAGGAAGAGGACGTAGAAATGACCATCAAGGATTGGCATGATGACTGGAGGATTCTGGTCCTCAATCAAGAGATGCCCACAGATAAGGAGGTGGAGGAAATACAAGAACAAACACCTATAGTAGATAAAACGACACCCAAGAATCCAAGGACAGGTTAGAACCCAATGCAACAGAAGAAAGGGGGTGTGTCCAATAAAGGCACCCAAGCGGGGAAGAAGAACAACACCCGGGTGCCACAAGAACAAGAAAAACAGACTGAGACAACACATGGGACCAAATCAAGTGTTACTCAGCAGGAGCAAGGCCAAACCAAGAGGCCAATTATACAAACGGGGGGTGCGCATAAGAAAACTAAGGCACATAAGACACCACAAGAATATACAATAATGAAAGACAACATGGACCTTGTGGCCCAAATGGTCTAGGATCGAATAACAGAGGATTTTGACGATGCCTAGCGCCAAAGGGACAAAATTCAAGAGGATCTGGTAGACATGAGGTAGCTCCTCCAGCAGCTCAGAGAAACACAGAGGGCCTGTAGATGCATAGAACCAATCCCAGTAGCATCATAGACAGGAGCCGAGGCTGGATCGAGCAACCAGGATAGGATCCAGACGACAGCACAATCGAGCTCGGTGTTTCATGTTACACCCATCGTGCTGCACATGGATGAAATTGTGGGTCAGACACGATTGAAATATTTGGGCCAAATCTAGTTGGTAATGACAAAGATACCAACCAAGGCATTTCATAAACTATAATTTAGTGTCGCGCAGGAGGTACAGTCACGCCCACGCACAGACACAACAAAATTGTAGTAGACGAAGGACAATCAAGAAGAGTTGGAATTGGTTCTCGAGCAGGTCAAGGTCTAGACCAAAGATGAGAAAGACCATGTGGATGGAATTGAGTAGGGATTGGTTGTAGCCTATGAAAAAATTCCAAAGATAACGCAGACAACAGAGCTCATGACGACGTAGAAGATTGATCAGATTGTGCAGATAATCGATCAATACAAGTAGGAGATCGATAACCTCCAGGAACAGCTCATACCCACCAATCCCTCGGAGGTGAAATAGCAAGGGAAGCAAGAAGCATCATCACAGATAGAGGAGATGGAGCAACAAGTCCGCGCAACCACTGACTTTCTCAATAAAGCAACACAGTTATGTATGAACCCTGAGGAGGATCAATAGGTCCAATAGTGGGACCAAGAAGAGGAGAGGATAAGCACAACTATCCAAGACCTTAAGTAGAGGTAGAAGATGATCTCGATCACTGAGCACATCAAAGGAGTGCAAGATATGAAGAATTTGCAGGTAGAACTCACAACCACACAGACACAGAAGAAGGAGAGACACTCTCAAATGGAAACTCTTCAAGAGTGGGCAACAGAGGTCATTGCGCAAGTAGAAGATGCAAAGAAGAACATGGCACAAACTCAGGAAGAATGCACAGATATGGTCAATGATGAGATTGTAGCGTAAGTATTGGATGCACTCAGAGAAAAGATCGTGCAGGATCAAGCACAAGAAAAAGAAGTTGCAGAGAAGTTCTAGGCTCCCTCAAGAGATATTGAAGAAGCGCACAAAGTTTAGGTGGGTCGAGATGAGCAACATGTCAGTGTTGGGGGCCTGTTGGATGGAGGCCTAGCCAGGAAGAAAGGTTATTTTTGGAGGAGAATCATGCAAAAGGGAAAATATAGCTAGAAGGAAAAGAAACACATGTAAGAGAAGTAGGTGAAGTGCACATGCAAGGAAGACCTAACAATGCTAGGGTTAGGGTTTTTGTAATGCATTGTAATGGTTAGTGAGCAAAGGATACAAATAAGTAGTACTTATGTGACAGAGGAGAGACCGAGGCCGATAGGGAGGACACACATGGAGAGATAGAGAGAGATATTTGTAAGAACTGTATGAGTCATTAAGATGGTGATTTAGGGAAGGAGTGAGCGACTTGATCCCAATGGTTAGATCATAGGCTGAGGAGATTGGTACAATCTAGTTAGCCTCATAGGGATCGAGGGGCCTGTTGGGGAGAGTGAGATCCAAGATTGTAAACACGTGCGACGTGATACATTTCTGAACTATAATGAAAGCTTGAGAGCCAGATCTTTGGGGACGTATCCCAAGAGGGGGTGAACCATGGTAAAACATGTGTTATGTGAATGAATGTATGCATATTTATGTCTGATTAATTAATGAATGTTAGATGAATGAAGTGACTAAGTAGATCTGGTATTCCACATGCATGCATATAATGAATGTTATAACTAGCTTTTAGAATGAATAAATAAAGATTACAGAACAGGACCGCAGATATTTGTTCATTCCCTGGTTGCAAACACCTGAGTATTGCAGCCACCCATAGAGTTATCTCAGGTGAGACTGCGCATTACACTCTGTGTGTTGCGTTTCTTTCTAGGTTACCAGAGGGGATGATAGTTTAAAGGGATTTTGCTGGAAAGCTTATCAAATCTGAACAGGGGTCAATCTAGGATGGTAAGGTAGAATCAGGATAAACCATAAAAGAATCCCCTAGACCAATAGAAGAGTAGATCAAGCCAACACACTCTTAAATGAAACTTAAATTACCTTTTAGAAGGGTTTTTCTTGGGGCCATTATTTCATGATTTAGCAATAAAGTAATTAAGTTTTTGTTAACTAGCAAATCCTAATTAAGAACTAATCAAATTCATGATTGAGTAGGTGTAGATGGTACAAATAAGAAACTTAAATTACCTTTTAAAAGGGTTTTTTTGGGTCATTATTTCATGATTTAGAAATAAAGTAATTAAGTTTGTATTAACTAGAAAAACCTAATTAAGAACTAATCAACTTCATGATTGAGTAGTTGTAGATGGTACAAATAATCAACTTCCTTTATAGGAGATCAATGATTTCATTAATAATTACAAAATAATAATTAGATGAATGATATTAGTAATATTGCTTTCATAATATCTTAGTAATACTTTAATAATGATATTTTAATAATATTATTTTTATTAAGGACAATTATAATGATTTCATCCATACTTGCACATGGTGGAACTAATACATTAAAAAAGGAGTGGACGCCAAGAAAAGAATGTGAAGTAGATATCATCCAAACTTAAATATAAAGTGATTTTTTCAAAACAAACAATGTTTTAGCAATCGAAGTTGCTTTTCTGGGTAGCTTTTTTTTTTTCCAAAGAAAATTCACTCAAAACATTATATTCATAATTTTTCTTTTTTTTTTAGAGATATATATTTTTCACAATCTCGATCTGCTGGAACAACAGAGCTCTACTATAATCATAGAGAGCTCTGATCGTCCCATATCTTACCTACCAGACAAGTGTAAGTTTTAAACCTGCGAAGTAAAGCAATGCATATATATATTCTTAAGCAATACAGAAATTAATCAATGGCTCATACACAGAATACACAGAGATCTTTACTGGAAACCCTCAATCGGGAAAACCTTTCTTTTTCATTATATCGAATTTCACCATTCGCCATACAATATATACAATG
>ML779384.1:350223-369495 GCA_009831015.1 Picea engelmannii
TATATCGAATTTCACCATTCGCCATACAATATATACAATGTTTTTAGGTATTCCGTAGATACCAAAACCCTAATCCCTTAATCCGGGATTAATTTACAAATCATCTAAAAATAGCAAAATCCGCTAAAAATAGCAAAAACCACTAAAAATAGAAAAAACCGCCCCAAAAAAAAATTTCGAGGCGCTGCCCCGAACGCTGGGCATAAACAGGGGGGGGCATACCTTCCCCCCCCTGGGACCCCCCTAGGAAAGCGCCCGACGCACACGGCAGATCCCTAGTTTGTATGGATCGTCAGACGCAGTTGTCATATCTGACGCACCTACACACACACACATGCAAAGAATATAACACATACCCAACAACAAGAAGTGAAACTATTATGCCTACTACACTCAAAAATAGAAAAGTATTGAAAATTCTGCGAATACATATCAAAGATCACTTTCCATACTAAGACAAGCAGTCTCTTACAAAAGCAGAAAAGCACAGATACTTATAAAATGTTCAAATGATTTAAAGGCCCCTCGAATTTTCCATCCCAAATAAAAAAGGTAAGTCTTCCTTTCGGAGAGGCGAGTGACCTCTTTGACAGTTTGTCCACCTCCTCGTTGGATTCCCTAAAAATATGATGAAAGCTGAGATTTTGGAAAGCTGACTATAACTCTCGAACTATCTTCTTCCACCCTTCGATGTTGATTGCTTGAAGCTTCACATCCTTCCAAAGCCAATCAATGATCACTTTGGAGTCCCCCAAAACCTGTAGTTGTTGAATTCCCAAGTAGTTTACAAGTAGGAGGGAAGCCCACGCCCCCAATAATTTGGCCTTTGTGTTTGACCCTGTGCCACAGTTGATATACCATCTGTAATAATGAAAATTTAAGCACTTCAAAGTGCCTCCTACCCCACACATAGTCCCCCCTGCCACTGCTATCCCATCGAAAAAAGCCACATAAAATCCCAAAAGTCTATTGAAATTTTGTATCCTTAAAGCCTGAGACTTATTATCTCTTTTCTTTTTTCTGGTAGCAGCAATAGTCTTCAAGGAAACCATTAGTGGCGAGGGAAAATTCCCTTCAAACAATGCCAAGTTGCACTCCTTATAAATATACCATATTGTAAACAGTGGAATGTATTGTCATCCATGAAATGAGAAAAAGGTGAAAAACATGTGTCAACTCAGAATCATGTTCATACTTTGGGAGCCTCATAGAAAGGAGAAATATAACACTTGTGAAGTCATACTTTGGGATCCGAGCCTCACATATAACACATCTTATTACCATGTATATCTTCTCACTTTGATGATTGTGTCAAAGGGGATTCCACTACCTATGAAGGATGACCAAAATTGTTCATGTAGTCTAATTACTCTTTTGATCAAAATTGGACTCGCAAAAAGGTTTTTTTTTTTTAATGAGTAGATTAAATGGTCTATGTTTTGGGTCTTTCCTAGGATGTCTAGTTAATTTTGTTTGAAATCCAGCGATAAATTGTTGTATCAGCAGATTTTAGTGGTTAAGTGTGTATAATCTAAGTATTTCAGGGGATTTTAAGGACGTTGAATCCATTTATATATTCAAAAATGTCATTTAAACAACATTAAATTGTGATTTTACCAAGATTTATATCATCAGATTTAGATGAAGAAAAACAAAACTTACAACATTTAGACAACCCCTTTTAAAAAGATTATTTTATTATTATTATTATATTTTAAATTTGTTATAATATATTCAATTTCCTTTATTTTGAGAAAAAACATTGAAATTACATTAAGCATGGTGCCTTGTAAACACTAAAACTATAGGGAGGAGTACTCGAACTAGTTTTCTAAAACACAATTCTATGGCAAGTAGATTTTTGTGGATTCTATTATTAAGGATCATGGAAACAATTGATCTTTGATTTGACAATTGTGGGTAAATAAGAGGTGAGCATGGCAAGTGGCCCAGTTATTTGTCATGAGAAGGAGATTGGGATTTGGAATCGTGGGATTAGAAAGAGGAATAACTTCAACATCCAAGGTAGCACTAGTGGGGGTATTTGTCTCAGGGGGCTCCATGAAATGATTTATAGTATATAATGTTTTTGTAAGATTTTGGCCCTATAGAGAAAGGTATTTTTTAGGGGTGAAATTTCACCAATTTGTTATTTTTAGGTCATTATTTGGAATAAATATTCACAGATTTGGTTAAAATTCACCTACTTTTTACCTAAATAATTAAATTGATAATATTTTCCAAAACTGTATAGGTTTTAATAGTAAATTATATGTTTTTTTATTGAATATTTGCCTACATATCTATATGTATCATTTTCAAACTGAAATAATCACTTAGAATATACATAAGTATTTAATATGTAAATCCTTAAAAAATACCCTGATGTAGAGCATGTCACTTAGCAGTAACATGGGTAGTAGTGTCGTGAAAGTTGCACCATCATCCTAGATGTGGGGAAGAGGGAAAACCAAGGGCAAGTGTGCTCTCTCCGGAAAGGAGGGGTGGGTTTAGGGCTTGGAATGAAAGAACGAGCAATAGATGGGTGGGGTTAAGGCTTGGGATAGAAGAATGAGGAATGGAAGGGTAGGGAATTTGTTCAAATTTGTGTTAAATAGTGAGGGATATTAAGAAAGCATGATCTATGGTTGGGCTCTCAAATAGATCAACTTCATTATGAATAAGAAGAAGTAAATCATAATTAAACTTCAAGATTACCTCATCATACTCACGGATAAGTAGTTGGATGTGAAGCTTGGTCAATTCATTAATGTGTTGCTAAACTAATTAACTAGGAGGTGGATGAAGAAGCAACCAGTGATGCATGAGGTTCTACATATATCCCATGGGATAGAAGTCCCTTGATCCCTCATCATGAAGCTCAACATATAGATCAATAGACTATGTTTTGGATTTCTATCGTGCCTAGGATACATGTTCAAGTTGACACTCAATGAACTGAAGTTTGCTGGCCTCTATCATGTCAGGTTTGGTTTGAAGTATGTTGAAAGACTTATCCAAGAATCCAAGATATCTTCATCCATTTTCCCACCACAATTTGGAAGAGTGATGCAAACATTTAACAATAAATTAAGATAAATTGACATTTTAAAATTATTTTTTAAACTTTAATATTGATATGATTCCTTGAATTTAACCCAATTTCAATATCTATTTCTTCAACTTCAATTAGTGTCGTATACCTAGGGAGGTAACCAATGGAATGTGGTTATGTATTTGTAATGCTCCCAAGTTGATTCGCTAGGGACATTGGGTGATTTTCTGATATTGTTTGTTTGTTTTGCAGGGTTTTACTTTCAGAGTTGCGCTCTGGGTGTTTTATGAATTATTTATAGCATATAGAAGACAACAATGAGGTAGATCACAAGATATAAGAGACACACAATAAATATATTTAAGAAAATCTTCGGATCTGACCTTTATTTAGTATAATAAGTTGATCTTTAACACATAGATCTGTAGATATGGTACAATAGAATAAGATGAGAAGCCAAGCATGCATGTTCCCTTCAGACACAATAATATAGATCAATAGGGCTTCCAAGATCCCCCACAAGTGACTGAAGATAGTTACAAGATCAATTTCTTTCCCTAATCAGCAATAACCTTTAGATTTGGTATTGTTGCACCCCTCTCTGGCTGTAGCAAGATAATATTCCAGATTCCTTGAATATGAACTCCAAAATATATGGGAATATTGTCAAACTGTAGATCGAGAGTTGTATATAACAAATGGAACAAGTTTGGATCCAAACCCCTTGATAAAACCTTCCAACTCACTGCCTCATCAAGCAATGGTGCGCCCTCCTTCATCCAATTCGCCCAACTAAAGAATAAAATAATTATGTAGAAGAAAAACCTCCAATACTACTGCAAAGGGGTGCTATGGGACCACCAATCACTTTTGAAGTGGATTCTCCTGTAGATCTAGCCTCCTCCAAGCAATCAAATTCTTCTTCCTCCACTAGTGTGCCTTGCCTGTTGGAAAAAATCTACAATTGTGCCTTTCTTGCACAAATGACTTCTGAAATGGATATGGATTGGATAGAATGGTGAGGGAGGAATATTTCACCTCCTTGGCCAATATTGGACCATGAACAGAGGGATATTTCACCTCCTTGCTGGTCTCTAGGGTTTCTTGACTCAAAACCCTCAAAACGTAAGTTGCATAGCTCAAGACATCACAATAAGAGAAAATCATGAATGAGGAGTGAGGCTCCCTCCTCTCTCTTTTATACCTCCTGATATAATTCTTAGTTGAGTTGCTTTATGATTTTTACTATGGTCGTGGTTTCAATTTCTCCTTAAGTCACTTAACCTTTTATTTTCTTCATAAAATTCACTTTAATAAAATAACATTAATTCTTTAAGTGACCTTTAGCACCTCATAACCCCTTTTTACCCATTGCACTATAGTCTAGAGGGGTGACTAGACTACTTAGTCCTCCTTTTTTTCTTATCAAGGGGAGGGGAACATTACAATCTCCCCCACTTGAAATTACTTGCCCACAAGAAATCCTGAACCTATTTTTTGTGTCACATGTTCACTCTCCCAAGTGGCATCTTCTATTGGCAGATTTTTCCATTTGACCAAGTATTCTTTAATGCTCTTTTGATTAATTATTCTGCCCTTCCCTCCAAAATCTCTTCTGGTATCAAGATCAAGTTCCCCTCTTCATCAACTAGTGGTAGCTCTTCATTAACTACAACAAGTTGTCCCAATGTCATTTTTAGGCATGATACATGGAAAACATTCTGAATTTTGCTTCCCTGTGGGAGATCTAACTCATATGCCACTGCCCCAACTTTCCTTTGCACCTTATATGGTTCATAGAAATGTGGTTTGATATTTTATGTGCCATTATTTTTAATGGATGACTATCTCTACGGTTGTATCCTCAAATACACCAAGTCCCCTACCTCAAATGTGTGCTCCACCCTGCTTATAAACATATTATTTATGTTGGTTTTGAGCCCTTTACAAATGGTCTTTGAGTTCCTTGAGAATGTCTAGGATTTCCTGTATCCATTGTTTAGCTATAGGTTCTCTACTATCTCCAAACACAATTTCAAAAAATGTAAGGGGATCATAACTATATAAAGCTCTAAAAGGAGACATACCAATAGACATGTGGTGAGTACTGTTGTAGCAATATTCTCCTATATAAATCCATTTGACCCACGCCTTTTGATGCCTCGATACATAATTGCAAAGATACCCCTCCACCCACTTTCTCATAATCTCGATTTTCCCATATGTATGTGTATGTTAGCTAGTGTTGGGAGTTAAATCAATACCTACTAGCTGAAACAATTCCTTCCAAAAGATGCTCATAAACCTATTGTCCCTATCACTCACAATCGTATTGGGTATCCCATGCAGCCTGAAGACTTCCCTGAAAAACAGATCTGCCACCTGAGATGAGATAAATTCCATGGAGATGGTGAAGAAGTGAGAAAATTTAGTCAAGTGGTCAACCACCAAAAATATGAAATCCTTCCCTTGGGTCTTGGAAAGACCTGTAATGAAATCCATAGATACACTCTCCCACTTGCGCGTAGGAATAGGGAGAGGTTGTAATAGGTTTGCAGGGTGTGTGTGCTCATCTTTGTTATGTTGGAAAATGGAACACTCTTTGATATGGCACATAACCTCCCCTTTTAATCCTTTCCAAGCAAACATTTCTCTGATTTGTCTATAGGTTTTAAGAAACCCCTGATGCCCTACTAATGAAGAGTCATGGAATGCTTGAAGCACTCTTTTTTTGAATAAGGACTCTGGAACTAAATAGATCCTTCCTTTGTAGTAAATAATGTCATCCACAATCCTATACCTATCATCATATATATGTCCATCCATCAACTCACATGCAAATTTGTTCTTTGAGTATTCTACCAATAGATGAGACTTCCAATCAACAGATAATTCTGACATGGAGTATGTTGAAGGCCTTTTGGACAAGGCATCTACTACAAAATTATTCCTTCCCTTGACATATTCTATATCAAAGTTGTATGATTGGATCTTTCTCACCCATTTTTTTTGCCTTTCATAAATATCCTTCTGCGCAAGGAAGTAATTGAGATTGTTATGGTCTATTCTAACCACAATTGTTGCTCCAACTAGATATTGCCTGAACTTTGCCAGGGCGTGCATTATGGCTAGAATTTATTTATCATATTTAATGGTGTATAGTAGCTAAATACCCCTCAATTTTTAGCTCTCATAGGAAATCAGATGATTATTCTGCATGAGCACAGCTCTGACACCTTCCCCAGATGCATCACACTCTAATATGAAAGATTGAGAAAAATCAAGTAGAGATAACACAAGACAAGTACTCATCACCTTTTTCATCTTATCAAATGTTGATTGAGCTTCATCACTCCATCCAAATGTAATGTTTTGATCATTTTTAATAATAAATACATTGTTAGCTGGTAGACGGACAAGGACTAGAGTTATAAGGGGCTATGATTCCACACGAGAGGGGGCTTGAGGGGATAAGTGTTTATTTCATTTTTTTTATTACCCATTCTATTTAATGGAGGAAATCAGTTACGTGAGCTTCTTGGGGGGAGGCCATGAGGTTCTTGATTCCCAATATTTACTTAAACCCATCCCTGGTTTGTTGGGGGGTTCTCTCTCTCACTCTCATTCTCATTATTGTTTTGTTGTTGTTCGCTTCACTCATTTTCACTCACTCACTCATTCACTCACTTGATAGTTTCTCTCATCTCTCGTGGAGATTTCACTCCATTCATTCTTTCACCCACTCATATTTCTGCCTTCGTGTATTTGTTTGGGAAAGGAAGACAAACTGTTGAAGATCTGCCACTGTATTGTTGGTTGTAGAGACTGCTGGTGTATTCCAACCATGAATCGAGGCTTGCATGGCTGAGATGATTTGGCCTGTGTCCACCTTTTCTCACAGCTACGAGTCATGATATTCCCTTCATGGATATTCTGGACCAGTTGCACTAGAGCCCTGGAAGGAGAAGGACATCCTGAGGAACTGCATGGCAGAGAAGAGAGGGGTTCCATTCTCTTGGGTGGTGCAGGCTGGGTAGAAGAGAGTTGGGTACTTGGATTGTTGTGGGTATTGGGAAGCCTGTGAGAGCTTGAGTTTTGACTGGTTTGGGAAGCCAAGTAACACTCTATAACCATCCTTGTGGATTCATAGTCGTGGCTCGGGGGTGAATTTATTGTTGAGACTTGGAACATAAGTGTTTACGGTTGGGTGGAACATCATTGGTCTGCATCTAGTTGGTGTCGTGTTTTATAAAATATAAGTTCTCTCTATTGTGGTATTATTTACTTGTGTATTTATTTATCGTTGAATTCAATATTTAGAATATGCATGCTTGTTGGTTATTGTTATACATGTCGTATGCTTCATTGTTGTTATGTTTAGCATGAATTTTGATCAATGCATGTGAATATTTCATGCATCCTTTCTATTTAAAGTTAGAACAGGGGTCGAATGAGTCCAGAAAGGGGGCTCAAAGGTATTTTCCCGACCTGTGGGTGGCTGGGTATGTTACAGATTGGTATCAAAGCTATAGGTTGAGACACTGGGTCGGAATGGGCCAGATCTTTTAGACAAGATATTGTGGTTTAGATTGAGTTATGACCTTGGAGTCGTGAAGCTAATGAGGAATCGCATTGTAGAGTGCACCTAGAAGCTAGAACGTCTAATATCCTTAGTAAGGGATTGAAGGATCATGATTGTCCCTTTCATATTTTGGAACAATCGCCACCGTGGGATCAAGTTTAGATATGGACCATTGGATCTATTTGGGAGAAGACAGATCCTTTGTAGTCGTCGAATCTGGAGAAGGTGCGGGGTCGTTAAGCACAGAAGTCCTTTGGACTTCATTGCTTCAAAAAATGTTAAGTCTTTGATGAAAATGAGGTAAAATCCCCGAAGCTCCGAAGTCCCAGAATGGATCTACGACGTAGATCACTGGGAGGAGTACTTGACCATTGGATTTTTCCAAGGACAGATCTGGGTCGTTGGATGAAGAACAAATCACAAGGTGAGGAAAAATGGAGAAGATCAGTTCCTAGCCATCAGATCTATGCACGGGCAGGAATGAGCCCTAGATCTCACTGAAGTTCGAAGGTTCAACACTCAGGGAAAATCATGATTGTTTGTTGTCTGGGACGTGTGTCTATAGATTATCAAATATTCGACATTCAGGAGTTTTCGTCCTTATGTCACTTGGAGAATTTTTTCTCCAAAGTCCCAAAGTTCGGAGTCAATATGGACCATTTGTGGCTAGGGGATACATGTCTCCAGATCAACATTTGTTCAGAAGTTCAATGTTCATAGGAATTGTTGGATGGAGTTGAAAAATCCTCTGAAGCCCAAAGCCTTGAAGTGTTGGAGTAACGAAACTCCAGAGAAGAACAGTTCGGAAGTTTGTTGGTTTGGGAGATTTGTAATGTTATGTGGTGAAGTCCCCTAAAGCCCGAAGTCTTGAAGATCTAGAGAGTGAAAGACCGGGAGTCTTCTAGTTCGACATTCATAAGTTTTGTAATGTGATGATGTGAAATCCTCTAAAGTCTAGAGTTCTGAAGTCACAGAGCATCGGAGTGGCATGTCTTGTTGACGTCACTGAGGGTGATCTGGACCCACTTCATGCATGCCATGTGTCATTCTTTTTTATGATATTCACAGACCTTATGTGCCAATTATGACTTGACACATGTCACTCGTAGAATGGGCCACGTGTCATCTCCGTAATTATTCCATGTATTACCCCTAGTGCGTAGCTGCTGATGCGACTCTGGAAGTTCAAAGATTCGACACCCAGGGATAAGGGAGTATGTTATTGTCAGAACCTCTAAAGCGTGAAGCTTCGGAGAACTTCTCCAATTCAACATTCGAGAAATATGAAGTGTGATGAAGGTGAAACCCCCGAAGCCCAAAGACCCAGAGCCCCGATGTTCCAAAGCTTCGAATAATCACCTCCCACTAAGTTCTTGGTCATAGCCCTTGGTCCTACGAGACTTTGGTCGAAGAAAAAGGAGGGCTAGTGGCCGATTGTTTTTTTCTCTGAAGAAAGAGCAGCACTATGGAAGGATGGAGCCCATGGTTTTGAGTCGTGGTCACCTAAAGAAGGGGTTTGAAGGAAGTGCATGTGCAGAATGGAATTTTGTATCATCCAAGGGATAACATGGAAGTGTTATATGATGCAGACTGATATATATATATATATATATTCTTCATGAATTGAAAGGACATATAACATTGTTTGGCAATTGTTTTTTATCATATGCTTAACTTTGACAAAATGGTCACTTACAGATTTTGCAGAATTAAGGGGTTTAAACATATCAGCTCGGAATGAAGATTCAATAAATGGAAGAAGGCGAGGGAGCCTCCAACCATGATAAAGAAGTCGAAGGTTAGAATAATCGAGTTGGTAATGCAGAGACAAAATCCAATGGACCAAGGGCCGATGGGAGCATGAAACATTGATAGAAACTATGAGAAGCCTGAAAATAGAAGTGCAGAGCTACAAAGAAGACAATGAGAGGTTGATGAGAGAACAAAGTCAGATACAATCTAGAGTAATGCGGAGCTTAAATAAGTTTCAAAGACAAACAAAGAATGGCCCAAAACAAGAGGAAGAAGGCATCTATCATGAAATAAGAGATGATTGTGGAAGAAATGGTTATTCAAGAAGTGCTGGTAGAAATCATAGACATCAATCACCTCCTTACTTAGCAAGAAATTTGTATGCATCTGAAGATTCCATAAGCAGTCCAGAGGTGTCTCCTGTTAGGCACCAAAGAAGAAGACATGAAGTGGGCAGTTTGCAAGGAGATTTGAGGAATCTCATACCACCATCCTTTGATGGTGAAAGAGAAAGGGAAGATGATGTTGAAGCATGGTTGCTTGGACTTAGGAGATATTTCCAATTGCATAACTATTCATCAAACCTGGAAGTCAAAATTGCCACCTACCATTTACATGGGAAATTTTCTATGTGGTGGGATCAACTGAAGCAAGTGGAACATAATAATGAGAATAGGATCACTTGGAAATAGTTCAAGAAGTATTTCTAGAAGGAGTACCTCTCAGATCATTTCTATGACAAGAAAATGCAGGAGTTCTTTGAACTCGTGCTGGGAAGCATGACCATGACAAATTGTGAGAAGAAGTTCTTGGGGTTTTCAAAGTATGTAGGACTCATAAATAATGAGAAGGTGAAAATACAAAGGTTTTCGAGTGGGATGCTATCCTTTTATAAAGAAAATATCCGTTATGATGAACTCAAGACCTTGACTGAGGCCATTAGGAAGGCTAAATACCTATATGAGCAGGGTTAGGGTAGAGAATCCATGCAGACATATTGGAAGGATAAAAGGAATAAGAAGTTTGATCAAAGGAAGAAGGGATTCAAACATCCTTTCAATAGAAATGAGCCTAATAGAAATCACTAAGACCAACATGCTAAGGGTGAATCCAAGAAAGAAGAATCCTTGGGAAAAATGGGAAGGCCACCAATCCAATGTTGGGGATGCAAAGAATATCACATGTACAATGATTGCCAACACAGAAAGGATAGAGTGAAGACTCTGCATAACATCCAAGAGGCTACAACAGTCGAAGACATGGAAAGGATTTATGCAACCTTAGATGATCGACAGACAGAGTACCAAACCAATATGATCAAGGTGGAAGGTAAGATCATAAATCAACATGTTTCTATTTTAATTGATTTAGGATAAAGTCATTGTTACATTGATCCTGAAACAGTGGATAGATTACATTTGGAGAAAAGTAATCTTGGAAAATCAAGTTTGGTTCAGCTAGCCACTAGAACCAAAAGGATAATCCATGAGATGGTCAGAGGTTTTTCCATAAGTCTTAATGGTGTGAATACTAGTGTTGATATAAATATCATACAATTGGGGTCTTATGATATTCTAATTGGAATGGATTGGTTGGACAAGCATCATGTTGTCCTAGATTGTCATAGCAAGACATTTACATGTCTTGATGGAGACGGAAAACATAACACTGTAAAAGGAGTTCCAAGACCCATCTCTATAAGGGATCTGTCAACCTTATAGCTGAAGAGATGTTTTAGAAAAGGATGTTAATTGTATGCAGCCCATGTGGAAGAACCAGAAAAGACAAAGGGGCCTAGCCTTGAATATTTCTCGGTACTACAAGAATTTGAAGATGTATTCCAAGAAATACCAGGGTTTCCACCAAAAAGGGAGATAGATTTCTCTATTGATTTAGTGCCAGGATCTTCCCCGATGTCAAAAACGCCTTACCGAATGAGTACACTAGAGTTAAAATAATTACAAATTCAATTGGAGGAATCGCTAATGAAAGGATACATACAACCAAGTGTTTCACCTTGCAGAGCACCAATACACTTTATCAAAAAGAAAGATGGAACCTTGAGGTTGTGTATTGACTTTCGATAGTTGAACAAGTCCATTGTGAAGAATAAGTACCCTCTACCTAGAATTGATGACCTCTTTGATCATCTAAGAGGTGCAAAGATATTTTCAAAGATAGACTTGAGATCGGGATACCATCAGGTAAGAATCAAGGAAGAAGACATCCATAAGACAACCATTAGAACCAGGTATGGGCGTTATGAATTTTTAGTGGTGCCATTTGGACTAACCAATGCACCAATTGTCACTATGTTCTTAATGAATGGCATATTCATAAATTATTTGGATAATTTTTTCATAGTATTTCTGGATGACATACTTGTCTATTCTAAGTCTGAAGAAGAGCATAAAAATCACCTAATACTGGTATTCCAAGTGTTGAGAGAACATCCGTTGTATGACAAGATGATTAAGTGTTCTTTTTAACAAGAATAGATGCATTACTTGGGACACATTATTTCAGAACAAGGCATAGCAGTGGATCCAACGAACATTGAAGCCATTGGAGGATGGCCAATACCCAGGAATGTTTCAGAAGTCATATCTTTTATGGGGTTAGTTGGTTACTACAGAAGATTCATAGCAGGGTTCTCTAAGATTTCTCATCCCATCACTTCTTTTCAAAAGAAGGGAATTAAATTTGAATGGACATCTGAGTGTGAAGAGAATTTTAATATGTTGAAGTAATTACTTACTAGTGTGCCTATTTTGAAGATTGTTGACCCAAATGAAAGTTTTGTGGTATGCACAGATGCATGTAAGGGCTTAGTGGAGTCCTTAATCAAAATGGACATGTCATTGGTTATGAGTCCAGAAATCTTAAGGAACATGAGAGGAACTATGCCACACATGACTTGGAGCTTGTTGCCATTGTTCACACATTGAATGTGTGGAGGCATTATCTCATGGGAAATAGATTTGAATTAAGAATAGACCACAGTGGTCTGAAGTATATTTTTGAACAACCAACTTTGAATCCCAGGCAAACAAGATGGCTAGAATTTTTAAGTGAATATGACTTTGATATCAAGGATATCAAAGGAAAAGAAAATAAAGTTGTCGATGCACTTAGTAGAAGAGTGCATCACATGCATGTTATAGTTGTTAGTATGCATCAGTTAGACTTGAAGAGAAACCTTTTAGATGTTGTTGTTACAGATCAACATTACCTACAGGTAAAGGAAAGCTTACAACAAGGAGATGTACAACATAAAATGAAGGATTATGAGATGATGGAAGATGGATTAATTATGCAAAAAAAAAAAAATAATGTTCCTAGTTCCAGAGAACTTAGGAATTTGGTATTAAAAGAAATGCATAATGTTCCATATGTTGGACATCCCAGTTACCAAAAAACAATTGCAGCAGTAAGAAGCCATTTCTTTTGGCCAGGAATGAAAAAGGACGTTGTTGATTGCATTGCTATATGTATGGAATATCAGAAAGTGAAGGTTGAGCATAGGCACCCAATGGGTTTGCTACAGTCATTACCAATTCCATAGAAGAAATGGGAAGTGATAACCATTTATTTTATAACTAAATTGCCTAGTACAACAAGGAAACATGATTTAATCATGGTAGTGGTTGATAAATTGACAAAGGATGCTCATTTTTGTTCCTGTAAAAAAATACATACAACAACTAATATTGCATAAATCTACATGAGGGAGATTGCTAGGTTGCATGGGATACCTAGGACAATTGTCTCGGACAGAGACACAAATTTTACTTCAAATTTTTGGAAGGGATTATTCAAAGGATTTGGTACAAATCTAAACTTTAGCACATCATACCATCCACGATCATATGGGCAGACATAGAGGGTCAATCAAGTAATTGAAGACATGTTGAGAATGTATGTGATGGATAAGCCATCTAAGTGGGAAGATTACTTGCACTTGGTTGAGTTTTCCTATAATAATGAGTATCAAGATTCATTGAAAATGAGCCCATTTGAAGATTTCTATGGTAGGAAATGCAATACTCCAGTGAGTTGGGACAACTGGGAAGATAAAGCGGTACTTGGGCCAGAGTTTCTCAAGGAAATGGAAGACCAGATGGTTAAGATTAAGCACAATTTGAAGGCAGCTCAGGATAGACAGAAACTTTATGCAGATAAGAACACGACATCTAGAGAATTTAAAGTGGGGGAGCATATTCTTTTGAAAGTGAATCCTAAGAAGATCTATTTGAAGTTGGGCAGTTGTACAAAGCTGGTAGCCAGATTCTATGGTCCATTTGAGATATTGGATAGAATAGGGCCAGTTGCATACATGCTTGCATTTCCTCCTTCCATGAATGTGCATATGTATTTCATGTCTCATTTCTAAAGAAATATGTACATGATCCTAACAATGTTATTGATTGGCATCTGATTCAGGTAGAGATAGAGGGAGACTTTCAGGTCCAGTCAGTGTAAATATTGGATAAAAAAGTCAAAATGCTTCGGAACCGAGCTATAGAGCTAGTAAAAGTTCAGTGGACCTGCTACGATCCTGAAGATGCTACCTGGGAGCATGAAGATGCCATGCGGGCAGAGTACCCACAACTTTTTGAATAAATTTTGGAATTTTGATTCATGTTTTGTATATGCACTCAGGACAGTGCCAAAATAAGAGGGAGGGGATGTAACACCCCAAGTTTTAAGCCCCATATTAAATAATTTATTTTTTAATTGCTTAGAGGCCAAAGTGCCCAAACAATTAAAAGAGGTCAGTGTGCCTAGGAAATGTAATGTTTTTATCATTATTAATAATAAATGCATCGTTGGATACTAGATGGATAAGGACTAGAGTTATAGGGGGCTATGATTCCACAAGAGAGGGGGCTTGAGGGGCTAAGTGTTTATTTCAATTTTTTTATTACCCATTTTTTTTAATGGAGGAAATCAGTTACATGAGCTTCTTGGGGGAAGGCCATGAGGTTCTTGATTCCCAAGATTTACTTAAACCCGACCCTATTCTTTTGGGGGGGGGGGGTTCTCTCTCTCACTCATGTTCTTGTTCTTGTTTTGTTGCTGGTCGCTTCACTCATTTTCACTCACTCAGGAATTCACTCGTTCACTCACTTGCTCGTTGTTCACCCCTCTCGTGGAGATTTCACTCCATTCATTCTTTCACCCATTCAAATTTCTACCTTCATATCTTGGCTTGGGAGAGGAAGACGAACTGTTGAAGAGAAACCACGATATTGTTGGTTGCGAGGATTGTTGGTGTATTCCAGCCATGAATCGAGGTTTGGATGTCTGAGATGCTTTGGCTTATGTCTATATTTTCGCACAACTGCGAGTCTTGAGAGTCCCAGCATGGAGATTATGGACCAGCTGCACTAGAGCCCTAGAAGGAAAAGTACATCCTGAGGGACTACATGGAAGAGAAGGGAGGGAGTCCATTCTCTTGGGTGGTGCAGGTTGGGTAGAAGAGATTTGGCTACTTGGATTATTGTGGGTACTAGGAAGCCTATGAGAGCTTGAGTGATGACTGGTTTGGGAAGCCAAGTAACACTCTGGAACCATCCTTGTGGATTAATAGCCATGGCTCGGTGGTGACATTGTTGTTGAGACTTGGAACAATAGTGTCTACGGTTGGGTGGAATGTCCTTGGTCTACATCCAATTGGTGTCTTGTTTTATAAAAGATAAGCACTCTCTATTATGGTATTATTTACTTGTGTATTTATTATGTTGTGTATTTATTTATCATTGAATTCAATATTTAGAATATGCATGCTTGTTGGTTTTTGTTGCGCATGTCGTATGCTTAATTGATGTTATGTTTAGCATGAATTTTGATCAATGCATGTGAATATTTCTTTTATTTAAAGTTAGAAAAGGGGTCGAATGAGTACATAAAGGGGGCTCGAAGGTAGTATGCTCGGCGTGTGGGTGGTTGGGTATGTTACATTGTTATACACATGATTCATGTAGTATTGAAAAGTGGTTGGTGCATTGGTTAGACCAAAAGGCATGACAAGGAACTCATAATGTCCAACGTGGCATCTGAAGGTTGCCTTACGTATGCATTGCTCCCTCATCCTGATCTGATGGTATCTAGAGCACAAATCAATCTTTGTGAAATATACTGCACCATGTAGTTCATCCAACAATTCATCTATCCTGGGAATGGGGTATATGTTCTTGATAATTCTCTTATTCAAGGCCCTATAATCTATGTACATGCACATAGTCCCATTGTTCTTCTTGACCAACACAACTTATTATGTGAATGGGCTTGAACTTGGTCGGATATGCCCCATAGATAGAAATTATTTGATGGCACTTTTATCTCGTCCAATTTTATAATGTGTTCAAACCCCCTGTCTAGTGGTTGTCTTGGAGGAATAGGCTCAAAGACCCTTTTATGCCTATGAACAATCCTTCATATATCATAAGGGTATTTTTTGTTTGTTCCATCATTTGTATCCATGATGAAGCATTCAACTGCATAGACTATCTCTTCATGCCTAAATATCACATGCATTTTCTTGACTGTCACAACTCTAGGTGAATCCCTTGTCATCCCCTTAAGAATGACTCTCTTCCCTTATTCTGTGTTGAAGGACATCTCCATGGTTTTGTAATTGGTGGTGATTGGCCCTAATATGCTAAGCCACTCCACACCTAAAATGACATTAGTGTCAATAATATCCACTACATAAAAATCATGTGTCAAGGTGTATCTGCCTAAGGTCAATCTCATATGTGGAATATACCTGTCACAAGACATAGTACATCATCCTACTACCTCAACCAAGAATCCCTCAAAATAAACTGTGGGAATATTCCTCCTCTCTACCATATCCACATCGATGAAGTTATGAGAAGCTCCTCCATCTATCAGCATTGTTTCCCTTTGTCCCTGGACAACTCCCTTTATCTGAAAGATGTTAAATTTAGGCACCCCACACATAGAAGAAATAATGACCTTTTGAGTCCTACATAAGGGGGTAAGGATACCTCATTACCTTGTGCATGCAAGGCTTCTTATTCCTCCTTGTGGTTTTCCTGCATAGTATGGATAGCTCCACCCTCCTCGTCATATGTCTCCTCTTCACTGTCAGACACCACTTCTATATAGTGAATTTTCCCCTTTCCCAAAAACCCATGACCTAGATGCCATGGTTCTTTGTAAGTGAAGCATAGTTTCTTCCTTCATAAATCCCTTCTTGTGGCTTCATCCAACTTCCCCTTGCCTTTTTCCAGTGGCCTATTGTCTCGTCCCCTTGGAATGATGGGAGGTTTGGGTGTAAATTGTTGGTCACTATAATTGCTTATTTAACTAAGAAATCAAGTGCTACATAAATTGTCAACCCAAGGAAATCTGTTTATTTCAAAGGTAATCACACACTGTATATGCTCAATATCAAAAGCAATCTAGAGATGTAGTAAAAATATACTAATCACACCTTGCCTTGAACAAACTGAAGTTCTACTTTGAATTACAGAAAAGCAACCTACCTATTGCAGAGTTCAAAGTTTAAAGAAATAATTACCCAAAGAATCCCATATTACATTAAGAAATAGCAACCTAGGAAAGAAATCTTTCAAGATACTGCAAAAGGAAATACCAACTATTCTGTAACAGAGAACAAGACCCTATTCCCCAAGCAGGAATATTCAACACCTATTTCCGATCATCACACTTTCATGAACTCATTACTAATTGAAATGATTGACACACACTAAAGGCTAACTAACTCTTAACAGAGAACATGACCCTATTCCCCAAGCAGGGATCTTCATCACCTGTCCCTGATTATCACGCTTTCATAAATTCATCAAAACAGGATTGCTAACTAGAATGATTAACAGTTACCCAAGCATGAATTATATGAAAACAATGTAACAACCAGTGAAGCAGAGTTTCAACAAGACAAAGTTCATTTAAGTAGTGTTTCAGCAAAACAAAATTTAATCAAGGCATGAACAGAAATAACACTAACACACTACAAAGCTAATGGGTGAATCTTGTGAAGAAGGTGGGCCCTCCCTTCTCACAAGATTCCCCTGAAATGAAAGGAACTATAAAGAAATGCTCAGAACAATCTTTTATTCATCTGTCAACTGTATCATGTTACAATGTCTGAAGTAAAACACGTCCTTCTCTGTAAATCCTTTCTTAACCAAAAAGAAGATCCTCTCTAATGATGATTTCCTTTTATTTAAAGAGGAGAATCCCCTCGATACAATTTGATCATCAAATTACATGTGCACATCTAAATCATATTCTTAGTCAGATCAAATCTCTATACTAGAATAGGATATCCTGGTCTCCCGTAACAGAATGCTATTAAAATAGTTGAAAAGGTGTTGAGTGAGGTGTTGTTGTTGCGGCTAGAGTAACAGCTTCCTTATTTATCTTCTTGTTACTGTTTTTGTATGCTGTTTTAGCACCGCAAATCGTGTGTTGTTTCAGCATCGCAAATCACGGGCTGTTTCAGTAACGGGATTTGCGTTCTGACTGTTTCACCAATGTGGTCTCACGCAATAGCGATGGTTAATTATGGCTCAAGGTGCGGATATTGTGTTCAGTGTAACAGCTTTGTGTGAATTACTGTTTCAACATCGTAGACCACAGAGAGTGTGAGTTGTTGTTTCAACATCGTAGACCACGGAGAGTGTAACAGCTTCTTCTTGTGTGAGTTGTTGTTTCAGCATCGTAGACCATGGAGAGTGTGAGTTGTTATTTCAGCATCGTAGACCACGGAGAGTGTAACAACTTCTTCTTGTGTGAGTTGTTGTTTCAGCATCGTAGACCACAGACTGTTTCAACCACGGGGTTTGCGTGCTTTTATTGTTTCAGCAACGGGCCTTTAAACAACAATGATAATCTGCAGTTCGAACTGTTTAAGCACTTATATATTTCTGATCAACGGTTAAGTACGAGAGTAATGTAAAATTATATGCAAAACAGATTAAACATATAGCAAAGAGAAGAGATGTTATACACCTTTGGAAAGATAGGGTAAGGTGATAATGTGAGTTTAAATGTGAGTGGAAAAAGGATGTAATGGTGGAAAAAAGTGTGAGCAAAAAGGTACATTATAGGGTCCTAACATAAATATATTTTTATTAGCTACCCCAACTAGATCTATAGTGTGCTCAATGGCATCCTGTAAGGTTATGGGATTAAAATCCTTAATGTAACACCCTGTTTCCCCCAGTTTGTAAAAATAACTGGACTGGCCAAGAACTGTGGCAAACTCATGAATGTGAATATGTGATGTGAATGGACCTTATGGAAAAGGTCAATAAATGTGAATAACATTATGAATTTATATTGCAGGACTGCTGAGAGGGCATGTGCGGAAAAAGAGACCACGATGGCGATGGAAGGCACCTGGAAAGGTGGCATTAACTTCCACTGAGAATTAATACCATATTTGGACTCCACTGGCCCAGAGAACCAAAAGCGGCTTGCTGGCCTTGAATTAAATGTCTCACCGACTGGAAGGTAGATGGCTCCTCATAAATTTAATGAGGGATGGGGAGGTGAACCGCCTATCTGTAGAGCCATCATGACTGACCAGCGCGAGGGAAATCTAGCCACACACAACCTCGCAAGAGGATAAGGCATGGGGTAGAAGCGATTGGGGGAAGACGTGAGGGGAGAACACTGACAATACGCAGAGTAAGTGATAGCAGAGAGGAAGGAGAGTAACCTTCGCTCCTGGTCACTGGCAGACAGAGATGCAGTCTCACAACATCGTGGTATCAACCTGGGGGTGGCTAGTGGTAAATCTGCTGGGAGTCACTAAGCCTACGGTTGGGTGGAAACGAGCACCCCTCTCAGCAGTTGCATAACCCCTGGTGTTATTTCTGAT
>ML779384.1:374847-407938 GCA_009831015.1 Picea engelmannii
GCATCTTAGACTTGTGCTGCAAGTGCTAAGAGAGCATCATCTCTATGCTAAATTCAACAAATGTGACTTCTTTCAGAAGCAAATACATTACTTGGGACATGTTTTGTCCGAGGAAGGGGTAGCAGTAGATCCTGACAAGATCAAATCTATCATGGAATGGCCTACCCCAAAGGATGTCTCAGACATCAGATCCTTTATGGGATTGGCGGGATACTATAGGAGATTTATAAAAGGATTCTCCAAGATTGGTTGTCCAATCACTGCCCTCCAGAAAAAGGGGACAAAATTTCTGTGGACACTGCAATGTGAAGAAATATTTCAAACCCTGAAACATCTACTAACCCATGCACCTATGTTGAAAATCACTAACCCAGAAGTTGACTTCCTGGTGTGCACAGATGCCTGTAAGGAAGGGATCGGAGGAGTCCTTATGCAGGAAGGAAGTGTGATCTGCTATGAATCCCAAAAATTGAATAAACATGAATTCAACTATGTGACTCATGATCTAGAACTGGCTGCCATAGTGCATGCCTTGAAAATGTGGAGGCATTACCTCCTGGGAAGGAAATTTTTACTTATGACAGATCACTGTGGATTGCGGTATTTGTTTGATCAACCAAAGCTCAATGCTAGACAAGCTAGATGGATGGCCCTCCTTAGAGAATTTGATTTTGAAATCAAACACATTAAAGGGAAGTAAAATAGGGTGGTTGATGCCCTTAGCAGATGCATGAAAAAAATTCACCTGGCAGTGGTGAGTACCTGCAAGACAGATGTCAAGAACAGAGTCAGAAATGCACAAGAAACAGATTCTTTCATTCAGACTGTGACCCTATACCTATAGCAAGAACCCGCTGGAGGAAAATATGAAGGCTACCATATAACCGAAGGAGGTCTTCTCACTTACAGAGATAGACTGTACATTCCAAATTGTGATGACTTGAAGATGTTCATTATGGATGAACTACATAAAAGACCATACATTGGTCACCCAGGATACCAGAAAATGATCACTGCCACCCAGAAACAATTTTATTAGCCTAGATTGAAGAAAGACATAGCCAAATATTTGGCCCAATTCATAGAATGCCAACAAGTTAAAGCAGAACATCGACACCCAGCAGGACTATTACACCCTTTACCCATCCCAGAATGGAAATGGGAAACCATATCCATGGATTTTATCACTGGATTGCCGACTTCAACTAAGCAGAATGATGCCATTATGGTAGTGGTGGATAAATTGAGCAAGTCTGCTCATTTCATCCCCGTCAAATCAACCTGCAAGGCGATAGATATCGCCCAGATATTCATAAAAGAGGTATTCAGACTACACAGTATGCCAAAAGAGATAGTGTCTGACAGAGACACAAAATTTACTTCCAATTTTTGGAAATCACTGATGGTTGGATTGGAGACCAAATTGTTGTTCAGCATCGCCTATCACCCTCAAACTGACGGACATACAAAAAGAGTGAATCAAATGCTAGAGGATATGTTAAGGATGCATGTAATGCATCAACCCAGGAAATGGGAAGACTACCTGCCATTGGTAGAATTCGCCTACAACAACGGCTACCAAGCATCCTTAAAAATGAGTCTCTTCGAGGTCCTCTATGGTAGACCGTGTAATACTCCAGTCAGCTGGAGTAATCCTGTAAATAGGTTTTCTTTTGGACCCAACATGTTGAAAGAAATGGAACAACAAGTGACTCAGATAAAACAAAATCTGAAGATCGCTCAGAACCGACAGAAAAGTTATGCTGATCAAAAGAGAACTCCAAGAGAGTTCAAAATGGAAGACCATGCATATCTCAGAATTAAGCCCAGAAGGAGTTCCCTGAAAATGGGAGCTTGTGCCAAGTTGGCACCTCGGTATTGTGGACCCTTTGAGGTTCTAGATAAAGTGGGACCTGTAGCCTATCGACTAGCACTTCCTCCAACAGAAAAAGCACATAATGTTTTTCATGTTTCATTATTGAAGAAATATGTACATGATGCTAATCATATAATTGACTGGTCTGTGATCCAAGTAGAACCAGAGGGAGAATTTCTTCCAGAACCCCAATGCATACTGGACAGAAAGGAAACCCCGCTCCGGAACCGAACCAGTGCACAGGTCAAGGTGCGGTGGAAACATTTTGGCCCAGATGAGGCTACATGGGAAATGGAGGATTCCATGAAACAGGCATATCCGATTTTGTTTATTTATGTACATGCAATTCATGCTAGTAGATAAGAACATCGAGGATGATGTTCCTTTTAAGGGGGAGGGAATTGTAACACCCAGTTTCCCCCAGTTTGTAAAAATAATTGGACTGGCCAAGAACTATGGCAAACTCATGAATGTGAATATGTGATGTGAATGGACCTTATGGAAAAGGTCAATGAATGTGAATAACATTATGAATTTATATTGCAGGATTGCTGAGAGGGGATGTGCAGAAAAAGAGACCACGATGGCAGTGGAAGGCACGTGGAAAGGTTACGTTAACTTCCACTGAGAATTAATACCATATTTGGACTCCACTGTCCTGGAGAACCAAAAGCATCTCGCTTGCCTTGAATTAAATGTCTCACCGACTGGCAGGTAGATGGCTCCTCAGAAATTTAATGAGGGATGGGGAGGTGAACTGCCTATCCATAGAGCCATCATGTCTGACCAACGCGAGGGAAATCGCGCCACATGCAACCTCGCAAGAGGATAAGGCGTGGGGTAGAAGTGATTGGGGGAAGACGCGAGGGGAGAACTCTGGCAATACGCAAAGTAAGTGATAGCAGAGAGGAAGGAGAGTAACCTTCACTCCTGGTCACTGGAAGACAGAGACGCAGTCTCACAACATCATGGTCTCAAATTGGGGGTGGCTAGTGGTAAATCCACTGGGAGTTGCTAAGCCTACGGTTGGGTGGAAACGAGCACCCCTCTCAGCAGTTTCATAACCCCTGGTGTTATTTCTGATAAGTGTTTTTCCTCTGGCATCTTGAAATATATATATATATATATATATATATATATATATATATATATATGTATGTATGTATGTATGTATGTATGTATGTATGTATGTATGTATGTATGTATGTTTATTCTGATGATTATGCCCATAAGCTATGAAACTGTGAATGAATTCATTGTAAGAATGTCTGTAGGATGTTTTGATCAGTACTAGTAGTTGTATATTTGTATGGAAGAGACTACATATGGCATATGTCCTCATGAATTGTTATTTACATGCGTACTGATCTAATTCAGACTTCATGTCTGGTTCTTGGGTGGACGATACCCTTATCTGCTTCAGATAGTACCTTGAGTAAATCTCCCCATAGAGATACCCTCCTTGAAAATCCCATCAAGAACCCAGAAAGTAAATGTGAAGGCGTAAATCCTTAGTAACCCTGCATGAGGAGAAATGATCCTCTTGAAAACCCGAGATGGTAGCATAAGGATGGAATATCGAATCGACAGATGAGATTCCGTCAGGATATCTGTGGTCACTCACGACCGTCAGATCGGAAGGAGAAGATGGAGTGTTAAGTTCCTTAATCTTGATAGGTGGTGATCGACGGACGAGATTTCATCGGGGAATCTGCGGTCACCCACAACCGTCAGATTAGTAGGAGAAAGTAGGGTGTTAAATGCCTTACCACTTTGTTTTCCTGTGTCTTCGTGGGTAGCGAAGAGTTTAGGACCGTAGATCCCCAAGTTCCATGAGAGTATCCAGACCGTGGATCTTTCCACGTTCAAGAAGTCGTGGGAGAGCCCACAAGTTAGGAATCTGTCTGAGCCATCGGATCTCGGCTGAAAAACCCGACAGTCGTTGGATCTGTCAAGAATTACCCGACGGTTAAGACCCCAGTGTATAGGGGTGAAAAACCCTGGAATAGATCTAAGCCATCCGATTAACGGAGGCCACGTGTCGTAAGATTTGCCATTTCGGGAAATCGAGAATCATGGAATTGGGATTCCTATTGACAAGAGATCGGGACTTTCCATTGTGGAAACCCTGGGATAGATCTGAGTCGTCCGATTGACGGAGGCCACGTGTCAAGAGATCACTCATTTCAGGAAACCGGGAGTCGGGAAATCGGGATTCATGTTGACAAGAGATCGGGACTTTCCATTGTGGAAATCCTGCGATGGATCTGGGCCGTCCGATTGATGGAGGCCATGTGTTGTAAGATCTCCCATTTTGGGAAATCAGAAATTGCGAAATCAGGATTCCTGTTGACAAGAGTTTGGGATTTTCCAAGGTGAAAACCCTGGGATAGATCTAAGTCGTCCGATTGACAGAGCCCACGCGTCGTCTGATCTCCCATTTTGGGAAATCGGGAATCACGAGATCGAGAGTCCTGGTGACAAGGGATCGGGACTTTCCATGGTGGAAACCCCAGAGCAGTTGTGAGCCGTCCGATTTAAGGAGGTGACGTGTTGAGAGATTAACCGTTTCAGGAAATCGGGGATCAGGGATTCGGGAGTTCCGCTGACAAAAACTCAGGCTCTTTCTTTGACAAATCCTAACCCATAATGTCGAGACGATAGCATGTGGCTAAGTCCCGATGAACGGACAAGATTCCTTCGGGAAATCTCAGGGTCCGTAATGATCGTCCGATGTGAGGAAGAGATGCCAGTTTTACGCTGGGGTGCGAATGCACATTAGGGTAAGTAGCAAGAATATCTGGATGGCCAAAGTCCACCCGCCCAGATCTACGGCTGAGGATGCATTCCGGACCCCCCTTTCAATTCTGCCTTTAATGGGGGGGGGGGGCGTCCAGAATAGTGTGGCGTGTGAAGTGGGGCCCCATCCTATCATGTTGACTATCGTGTCACGTTTCCCTCTCTGCCACCTGTATTCCACTTAACCACGCGACGGGGCATGTTCTCATTGGTTGGTCTCTACCCCTGTTGGGATTTGTCCCTAATGGTCGGTCGCTAGCCCTGTCGGGGTTCAATGGTTGTAGAGTTGAACGATTAGACATTACTGTAGCGCTGAGGGGCGAAATAAAAATAGGCACTGCATTCAAATTTAACTGTGATCATGACCGCGATCACATGGGAACAAAGTAAGAGAGAAAGAGCTAGCTTGCGCTAGGCCTCCATAGGTAATTCGGGGGTTCTGATTCGGCAGAAGACCGAAAAAATGTGATTGAGGTAGTGGGTATGTGACACTTAACCTATCCTCTCGCAGGTTCAGTCAATCATTCTATATACACTATTAGTAATCTGGATTCTGACACATCAAGCACCATAGCCGACACCCTCTTAAAATACTCAATAAATGCGTCAGTTGATCCTATATGCTTAATCTGTGCAAGCTCCCTAAAATAACGATTTGGATCCTCTCTATCAAACTTGTCAATGAGTCTCTGAGTGAAGTCGTGATAAGAAGTGATTCACTCATGGCCCAAGGTGGTCATTCCATGAAACCACCATTCATACACTTTTCCCATCAAGTACAATGTTGCATACTTGATATCCTTCCCTTCCTCCATAGGATTCAATTGGAGGTAAGCATCCATTTTTTGTACCCAAGTTGTGGTAGAGATGTGATATGACCCATCAAAGGTTGGTAACTCCATTCTCCATGTCGTACGCCCTAGTTCACCATCACCTCTGTAACGATCCTTGGATCTTCTTTTCATCTTCAGGTGTAAATACTCTCCCATGGAAACCTCTCTCCTAAACCCCGCACTCATGGAATTGTACTCCCTTTCTGCAATCTCTCACTCATCCCTTAAACTCTCTTGATCAAAGGAATTAGTATCCCTTCATTGTGCATTTAGGAAAGTATGCCTGTACGGCCTATGAGTTGTTTTTCTAGCTGTGTGAAATGGGATTGGTGTACCATCATTTGGTATATGCCCCTCTGCATGACATTTATGTATGGATTCCTCATGGTTCCCATTACCCCCATGAGATCTACTAGCATCATGACTTTCACCAAATAAGGGTGGATATTTACCATGTCTTTTCTCCATCAGATATTGAGAGAGAATACCCTGGTGTTTACTCTGCTCCTCCATCAAAGCTATCATTTTGTCTTTCCCTCTTTGAAAAATTGCAAAGGATAATTTGAGTACTCATGTCCCAAGGATAAGTGGTTCTGCATTTCCTAAAGATTGCACAAGCTAGAGAAGGAAATTTTCTCTGATACCACTGTAATTTTCCCAAGCAGATTCACTAGGGACTTTGGGTGATTTTCTGATATTGTTTGTTTGTTTTGCATGGTTTTACTTTCATATTTGTGCTCAGGGTGTTTTATGAAGTATTTATAGCATATATAAGACAACAATGAGGTATATCACAAGAGATAAGAGACACACAATAAATATATTTGAGAAAAGCTTCATATCTGGCCTTTATTTAGTATAATAAGCTTATCTTTCACACATAGATCTGCAAATCTGGTACAATAGAATAAGATAGAGAATCCAAGGATGCATGCACCCTTCATATACAATAATATAGAGAAATAGGGATCCCAAGATCCCCCACAACTGAATGAATATAGTTACAAGATCAATTTCTTTCTCTGGTGAGCAATAACCTTCAGATCTAGTATTGTTGTGCCCCTCTCTGGTTGTAGCAAGCTAATATTTCAGCCTCCTTGGAGGTGAAATCCAAAATCTATGGGAATAATTCCAAACTGTAGATCGAGGGTTGTAGATAAAAAATGGAACAAGTTTGGAGCCAAACCCCCTTAAAAAACCTTCCCACTCATTGCCTCCTCAATAAATGGTGCACCCTCCTTCAGCCAATTCGCCCAATTGAAGAATAAAATAGTTATGCAGAAGAAAAACCTCCAATATTTATGCAAAGGGGTGCTATGGGACAATAATCACTTTTGAAGTGGATTCTCTTGTAGATCTATCCTCCTCCAAGCAAATATAATTCTTATTCCTCCACTAGTGCTCCCTTCTTGCTAGAAAAACTCTACAATTGTGCCTTTCTTGCACAAATGACTTCTAAAATGGATCTGGATTGGATAGAATGGTGAGGGAGGAATATTTCACCTCCTTGGCCAAACTTAGACCAAGAATAGAGGGATCTTTCACCTCCTTGTTGGTCTCTAGAGTTTCTTGACTCAAAATCCTCAAAATGTAAGTTGCATAGCTCAAGAGATCACAATAAGAGAAAAGCATGAATGACGAGCGAGGTGCCCTCCTCTCTCTTTATACCTCCTAATCTAATTCTCAATTGAGTTTCTTTATGATTTTTACTAAGGTTGTGGTTTCATTTTTTCCTTAAGTCACTTAACCTTTTCTTTTCTTCATAAAAGTCGCTTTAATCAAATAACATTAATTTTTTAAGTGACCTTTAGCACCTCATAACCCCTTTTTACCCATTGGAATATAGTCTAAAGGGGTGACTAGACTACTTAGTCCTCCTTTGTTCTTGTCAAGGGGAGGGTAACATTACAATATTATTAGTGGAGGCCATTCAATGTAAGGTGGACTAGGTCCACTATATTATTAAATAAGGCCCATTATGGTAGTTAGATATAATAAATAGAATTTCTATAAGATTCATGCTCTAGAATTTTCCTAGAAGATAGAAAATGCTATATAAATAAGTGAAAGCAATGTATTGAAGCATGGTGAAGAATATTGTATTTTTACAAGAAAGTATTGTTTGATGAGTGTTATCCTTCCACAGGGATTAATATATGGTGTTACCCTACCTCAAGGGTTTTGAATATTTCTTGTATTCAATATTTGGTGAATGGTTTGGTGTATTCTTGTTGATATTGTGCGTTTATTTTGAGATTTTTGTTCAGATCTATTCATGCACTTAACAATTGGTATCATAGCACTTTCCTTTGCCAAAGAAGGGAATAAATTTTGGGGTCATTTTGCATATTTTTCAAAGGAAAAAAGGGGGCAACACATTTCAAACTCATTTCTAAAAACTTTCATCTTAGAATTTGCAGAAAATAATTGGATATTTGAATTCCTCTCGGAAAAATACCCAATTTCAAAAAAAAATCATCTAAAACAGAGTCTGAGAAGTAAAGTTATGAGCATTTTTTCAGGGTTTTTTTTTTCAAAAAATGTCGCGCAATTTGCACAGTAAGTTATTTTTAAGATTTAATTTTTGTTGAAGATTTATTCCAAGAAAGATGCTTTTTACTGGAAGAGATGATGGCCCTAGTATGGAAGAATTTATACAAAGTCAGAATGGAAAGAGCAGTGGAAATCTTTTGTAGACTGGGGTTTCAAAGATGATACTTTCATATGGAGAAATCATTTGACATTATGAGAGGATGTCATTTTCTGATGAAGCACTTAAAATATTAATTTTAGACAAGTGGTCTCATATGAAGTGTAAGGATAAAGACATAACCAAGGGTTTATTTTCATGTGGCAAATCTATATTACAAGTTCATGGTTGTATTCATAAAGAAAATGTAATTGTTTCTATTAACCCTAGTTGCCAACAAAATTTTATCAATGTTCAGTTGGTTAATAGATTGCAAGTTCCTACAAAGAATATCCAAAGCACACAAGTTGAGGGTAAAAATATTCAATTTTTTACAGATTTGAAGCTCACTATAGATAAATATGTGTTGCATTATGATTTCCATGTTATAGATATGGGTGATGTGGATATTGTTTTGGGATATCCTTGGATGGAATCAGTTGGTACAATTAACATTAATGTGCAAAAGAATTTTCTAAAACTTTGGTACAAGAAAAATAAAATCACATTGCAGGGTGTGTCTCTTAGTCAAAAAGTTGGGCCCACAACGACTAGCAAATAAGTTATTTCCAAGTCTAAAGTTGAATCAGAGGCAGACATAGTCTACTTGTAAAAGGAGATGAAGCAAAACCACAAGAAGGAGACAATAAGGAAGCTAAGGAGGTCATTGACTCACAAACACAATGTGTTGCAAATTTGATGAAAATGAAACAGATTCCTACAATGTGTATATCACCATCCACATCATATAGAGAAACAACAGTCATCAAGGCAACGACGTGAGAATCAACACACTTATGCACCAGTAGGGAACCAAGAAGGAAACCAATCAAGAGGTGCATGGAGGACTACTAGGATTAAAGGAAGACATCGATCTCGAGAAACAATCCCATGGCAAACCCGACAAGATGCAGAGCAAGATCAAGGTCACAAGACAACAATTGGACATCACATTCATCTTCCATTAGGATGGATGGATGGTCGTACTTGGTACCATTTGGCTACATTTCTTAGCCAATCATGTTGTATGGTCATATGTTATGATGGAAAAACATGTGAAGAGGGATGGAATGTAGTATACCTAGGGAGGTAATATGGGGTACCTAGGGAGGTAACTAATGGGAATGTGGTTATGTATTATTAGTGGAGGCCATTCAATGTAAGGTGGAATAGGTCCACTATTAAATAAGGCCCATTATGGTAGTTAAAGATAATAAATAGGCTTTCTAGAAGATTCATTCTCTACAATGTTCCTAGAAGATAGAGAATGCTATATAAAGAAGTGTAAGCAATGTATTGAAGCATGGTGAAGAATATTGTATTTGTACAAGCAAGTATTGCTTGAGGAGTGTTATCCTTCCATAAGGATTAATATATGGTGCTACCCTACCTCAAGGGTTTCTCTATTTCTTGCATGTTGAATATTTGGTGAATGGTTTGGTTATTCTTGTTGAGATTGTGGGTTTATTTTAAAATATATTATCATATCTATTCAGATACTTAACAATCAAGGTGAGGTTATTGAATTGATCTTTATTACATGTAGGAAGAGGAAATCCAACAACAAACTAAAAATTCCCTACATAAATTTATTAGGAAAAACCCAACCCAAAAGGACAAGGACATTTTTACTTATGCCATAACATATTCAAAGCTAGACCAGAGTAAAGGTCTCTCGAAGAATATAATTGAATATTTTAAATAGACACTATATTATGAAAACACAACTTTTGTGTGTWGACTTTGTCAAGACATCATCCATATGAAAGGATATTTCCCGGAGGTAAAGATTTTAAAGGAAAAAAAATTAAAGATCAACAAATTGAACTTATGGAAGGAGTTAGTGACAAATCCCTAATGGGTGGAATCAAAGAAATATGTATGAGAATATCACTTTATAGCTTTGGTAATAACCATGCCACACCTTTGAAATGTGTGATTTTGATACAAATATAGCCATGGCTAAGAAGCCTACCTCTCCACCACTTATTTCCTCATATGCCTAAACTCCATGTGGGTCAAGAGGGGACATGATTCAAATAATTCACACTAAGAAAAATAGTCAATCCCTATTAATGAAGCCATATGATGCAATTTAACATTGTTTGAGATTTTGATAACATCAAATCATTCAATTGGATTGATAAAAATAAGGAAGAAAAAATTAGAATTTATTTTATCATGTCGATAGACAACATCCTAGTAAAGAGATTAAAAAATTGTTCCTCTCTTTAAATGACGATGGGGAGTGTAATGTTTATTCTAGCTAAGAAACATTCCCTTTAATGTAACCAAGAGATGAAGAAGCTTCTTAAAGGTTAACATTAATTAACAACCTAAGTGATCTTAAACATTAAGATTAGAAAGACAAATTTAGAGAGAGAGGAAATGATAGGATTAAATGACAACGTAAAAGATAAATCAAGGACTTGGAATAACATACAACTTAACCAGGGTAAGAACAAAACACAATTAAAGTAAAATCTAAAAGACTATAGAAAGGTCAAGGAGAGTGGGATGGTTTTGGGACATAGTTGGCATCTTCTTCAAATCATCGTTCTTGAATTTAACCCTTTTCGAATATATGTTTATTAAACCTAGTTAGGGTGAGATTATCAAATTTCCCCCTTCACATAAGGGAAAAGGAAATCCTACAAAAAAAAATCAGAAATTCCCTTAGATTGTTTTAGGAAAAATCAACCCAAGAGGATAAGGGTATTTTCACCTATGTAGACTTTGTCTAGAGACAATTCATATGAAGGAATCTTATCCAAAAGATTTGTAGTACAAAAATCCAAAAAATAACAAATTGGGTTAGTGAAAATCCAAAGAACCCCAAATTGGGTTGGTGGAAAGTAAGACATTTCACCTCTTAAAATTGACTTTCTTATATCAATAAAAAAATTAACATATACATAATAAACCAAATTAATCTCAATAGTCATTAATAAAATACTTTATCTTAACTAACTCTCTTAACAATTTTGTAAAATATTTTTTTTAATAAAAACAAATATATTTACATTATAAAAAAGTTGCAGCTGCACTATTCAACAAACATATAAATTACGTGTTCTTCAAAATTGCCATAAACAAGTTGCGGGAGAGCCTATATCTAAAATAAGTTTTGCTTACACATTTAAATGGAGTCATAATTTTTTATTATTTTATAAATTTACTTTTTATTTAAAAAAATAAAATTAATTTTATTTTTTAAATCATTTAAAATATAAAATTATATTTATTTAAAATTTTTAATTTATTAATTTTATAAGGTATCTTCTAGTCCCTGTCAAAGGCAAGCGGGACTTTATTATTCGATTCAAGTGTTATTAGTCCCTGCTAAAGGCAAGCTGGACTCTAGCATTCGATTCAGCCTTGAATCGACATTAGTTCAGGTTTGACTTCTCCCTAACTTTTTAGTATAGTTTGTAATTTTTTTAATTAAATAATTTACAAATAAATATTTATTTAAAATCTTATAAGATTTGAAGTTTTGAACTCTAGCATTCGATTCAGCCTTGAATCGACATTAGTTCAGGTTTGACTTTTACCTAACTTTTTAGTATAATTTGTAATTTTTTTAATTAAATAATTTACAAATAAATATTTATTTAAAATCTTATAAAATTTGAAGTTTTATTGTTGGCTTCGATGTATTTTTTTCATTCCCTATCCTAACTTGTAATATGTAATATGCAATTTTGTAATTTTTTCATTCCCTATCCTAACATGTAATATGCAATTTTGTAATTTTTTCATTCCCTATCCTAACTTGTAATATGCAATTTTTTTCATTTTACTTAAGTTCTAAATTTGTTCCCAACTTGTAATATGCAATTTTTTTCATTTTACTTAAGTTCTAAGTTTGTTGTTGTTGGATTGCATTTTTAGATAACTTATGCTTTTAAGTTTGTTGTTATAGAATTCCATTTTTAGATAACTTAGACTGTATTATACCTCTATGTCACCTAAGCAAATATACTAATCTGATTTCCATGATTTTTCTGACAAAATAATCATGAAGGAGCGCCACCATCTATGTGATTTAATCAATTTTATTTGGAAGTATTGAATTACTTCCATTAAAATATGTTAATAGTGAAAGCCAGACTTAATCTGTAGCCCAATATTTTCTTTGGAAGTATTGAACTTTCATTAAAACGTGTCTGTGAAAGCTAGACTTAAATAACTCTGTAGCCCACTGCATGAGCCTCCATTTCCTTGACAACAAGGGAGCCACCTTCTCCGTCTCCACCGCCTTGGTCTAGTCTCCACCACCTTGACAACATCACATTCACAATTGGGCATTAACAATACTCATAACCTTGATGTCCAATGTCCAAATCAAATTTTCAGATATAAGCTGGAGGAGCAAAATCCATTCTAGAGAAAATGACAAGACACCTATTGCGGGAGAAAATGGAAATTGTACAATTGTGAGTCATGTGTGTATGTCAATCACTGAGTTGATTGTTGCAAACTATTTTATTAGCTGATAAACAATGCACTTCAAAGTAGTGATAAATTTAATATATTTATATATGTGATTCTGGGTGTTTTATGTGAGCTTTGAGAACTCAAAAAAAAACATCAGCGGTTTGCTGAATATACATCATTTTGCTCATTTTGCTGAAGACACATCATTCTTTCAAACTATAGATCGTAACTTACTTTAAATCAAAAGCAATATGCACCTAAAAAATTAACCTAACTGTCATCCAAAATTGATTAAAACACATACGCAGAGAGAATCGAGATAGATACAACCATAATCCAGAGAGACGGACATTAAGAATAATTGAAGTGATTGAGCAAAATGGACATAGGAGCTACCAGTTCCTTGGGGTCGTTTTGAGAGCAGAACCAAAGGACTTCATGTTAAGAGACTGGCCAACCTGCAATGGAATTTCCTTATAGATAGAGACTGGGCAGCATGTCTTCCATCAATCAATGTGAAATTTGTAGACCCTTCCATCTAACAGTTTCAAATTCGTTAAGGGTGCACTTGGCATGTCATCAGGTGGCGATCCCAAGCATTGGCCTTCTTCTATTGTGATATTTTGACACTTGTGATCGACTAGTGAGTGTGAAATTCGTAGACCCTTCCATTTGATAGTTTGAAATTCATCGAAGGTGCACTTGGCATGCCATCAGGTGGCGATCCCAAGCATTGGCCTTCTTCTATTGTGATATTTTGACACTTGTGATAGACCAGGTTTTCATTTTCTATTTTATCATTTTATTTTTTTATTTTCATCTTTGTTTATTTTTTTATAATTAATATGCAGTCATTGAGATTCTAAGGAAACTTGGGTGTGACTGTGAAGCACATAACCATTCAAAGCAGTGTGCAATGTCACCTTTTGATAGTTTAGCTTATGTCAAAGTTCCAGTTTCGAGGCTCATTACACGTACACCTATTGATAATGGGCACAATTAATGATCTTTTAATCTTATTTAACCTTAAACCCTAATCTGATGTCTACGCATATTCTTATATTCTTAGTCGTCCTCCAAAATCAATGAGTCAGATTTATTGTTCATAACTTTCTTGCATTTATCAAAGCATTTGTTAACATGTTTACTTTTTAACATTTACCTAATCACATTAAAAAATTATTGTAAGGATATGTAATTGCCACGTTTAAATGATTAAGTAGGATTAAACCATGACATCTAAATAAATGCCCACGTTCTGCTTCTGAACCGGCTGTCTGATGCCCATGCATTCCATTTATAAACCTAATGCAGCCAAACGTTTCATATTACCACAGACGAATTACCATAGATGTTATATATTGGGGGCGCGCGTTCCTTGTCCAGTTATTACCACATACGTTTTCTATTGGGGGCATGCGTTCCATCTCATTACAGTGCAAGTTTTTAAAAATTACCAGGGGAACGCATGCTTCATATGAAGTGTGAACCATGTATTGTCTTTATGTCGTTTCATATTTTAGCCTTTCTTCACATAACTGGATTATATGTATTTCTAGCACAGAACTTTATATGCGTTTGGAGCAAAAGCCATAGAAAAACATGTTTATATGTGTTTGGAGCAAAATCCATAGAACAACATATCACACTACGAAGAGGGTATCAAATCATCAAGCCAAACGAGGTAACATCATCTGTAAAAATTTATGTAATCAGTTTTCTTCAATTATAATTTCTGCAATTAGTTTTCTTCAATTTTCAGGCTATTTGACATACTATGATAAATTTAGGTTTTCCCTGCATGCGGGGAAGGCAAGCCGACCATGAACTGGCCTACCTTCAATGGTTGGCCCTCATCATAGACTTGTATTTCGACTTGCATTTTGCCTATGTATTGTTATTATAATTGCAGTTAGGAGCTCGGGTTTTTTAAATCATTTAAATTTTGATGGACAGGAATCAACATTGTTGTATTTTGATTTGTGTTGTATTTTGAGCTTTGTTGTTGTGACTAACATTTCCCAACAATAACTTTCCGCAATTTTCTAATAGATGTCATTACCGATAGTGAAGTTGAAGGTCGCCCTCCAATTCTTTAACGACCCGTTTTGACGTATTCTTTGCATTCACCGTCCAAAAGCACTCTCAATTTCTTAGATTTTCATGTCCTGCGCACTTTGTCATCCTACAAACGGAATGTTCAACAATAAAAAAAAAACCAAACATTGTAATATATGAACATAATTAAGATAGTAATATTATTTCCGTGCACCACATTACACTGCGTATTTCCGTGCAACAAATTGATTTATAGTGGAAAAATAAATGTAGTTGAGCTCATAATTCGTATGCAAGATTATGATTCTGTATATTATATTTGTTGTTGTTGTTATGTGGCCGTCGATGTTTTCCTGTCAATTGATTGGGAACATCGATTAAATCTCTTTGCGTGCAGATACATAAATCTCTTTGCGTGCAAATAACACGGTTACCATTCTGAGAGCATAACAAGAGAATAACTGTAACCACAATAACTTTCTGCAATCTATTAATAGATGTCATTACTGACGGTGAAGTTGAAGTTCACCCTCCAATTCTTCAGTGACCCGTTTTGACGTATTCTTTGCATTTTCCATCCAAAAGCACTCTCAATTTCTTAGCTTTTCGTGTGTTGTGCACTTTGTCATCCTACGAACGGAATGTTCAACAATAAAAAAACCCTAAACATTGTAATATATCAACATAATTAGGATAGTAATATTATTTCCATAATATTTCAAAATAACATTCAAGACTACTATCCAATTGTAATATGTTCAAAATAACATATATGAAAATGACTATATCAAAATAAAAGATTGTAAACATTGTAAATTTTAATTTGATAAATTTAATGTAAATATGATTCGGTATATTATATTTTTTTTTGTTGTTCGGTGGCCGTCATGTTTTCTTGTCAATTGATTGGGAACATCGATTGGAGCATTTTTTTCCTTAAACACATACATAAATCTCTTTGCATGTAGATAACATTGTTACCATTATGGGAGCATAACAAGAGAATAATTGTAACCACAATAACTTTCCGCAATTTGCTAATAGATGTCATTACTGACGGTGAAGTTGAAGGTCGCCCTCCAATTCTTTAGCGACCCATTTTGACTTATTCTTTGCATTCACCATCCAAAAGAACTCTCAATTTCTTAGCTTTTTGTGTTATGCGCACTTTGTCATCCTACAAACGGAATGTTCAACAATTAAAAAAAACCCAAACATTGTAATATATCAACATAATTAAGATAGTAATATTATTTCCATAATATTTCAAAATAACATGTTCAAAATAACATTCAAGACTACTATCCAATTGTAATATGTTCAAAATAACATACATGAAAATCACAATATATCAAAACAAAAGATTGTAAACATCGTAAATTTTAATTTGATAAATTCAATGTAAATAAATAAATAAAATCTACTCTGTAATAAAATTCTAATTATTTTTAAATTTATGCACAATCCTACCGAGAAAATAAATATTTTTATAATTATAGTTTAAATTTATGCACAATCCTACCGATAAAATAAATATTTTTTACCTTAAAATATTAGGTATAATTTTTTTGTTATAATAAGAAAAAGAAAATTTGCATTGTTTATAAACTCAGTTGTGGGTCAATCCCACGCTAACACTACCACTTACAACCTGGAATTGTAAGATGCCAAAGTACATCATATATGTTATAATTACCACCATGATTTCACATCACTAGGCTATGTTTGAACTGTAATTACGCCGAAAGGCTTACACCTATTGGCAATGGGAACAATTAATCACCTTTTAATCTAAAATTATAATCTGATGGATAACAATTGAAGATATTGGCATATTCGTAGTTGTCCTCCCAAATCAATGAATGTGATTTACTCTTCATAACTTCCTTGTATTTTTGAATGCATCTGTACATGTTTACTTTTTAACATTTACCTAATGGGAAGAGAACATTGCAATCTGATGGACATATTAATGTTTCAATCTATTGAACATATTAACACTGCAATGTGATGAGCATAAATTGACGTCATGATTTGATGAACATAGGCATGTCATCCCAATGTGGATAGTTATGTCGCAATCTAACGAACGATTACTAGCATCACAATGTGTTTCACATCATCTTCTTGTCGCAGTGTGATGTACATTTCCTCTCCTTTCTATGTGACATACATATCCTGATGTCACTATGTGACAACATTTCCATGCATCGCAATGTGTCAAACATAGGAACATTGTAATATACCAAACATAGTAACGTCTCAATGTGACGAACATATATGGACTTAACAATGTGACGAACATATATGAACTTTGCAATGTGACAAGAATATGTGTTGATCACAATGTGACGAACTTATCCCTTTCATCAGTATGATGAGAACTTCCTTGTGATCACAATGTAATGAACATTTCCTTGTTGTCGCAATGTGTTGAACATTTCCTTGTCGTCGCAATGTGATGAACATTTCCTTCTCATCCTAATATGACAAACATATACGTCGATCACAATGTGATGAAGATACCCATGTCATTGCAATCTGACGACATGGCCCTTTCACCATAATGTGATGAACTTAAACGTATGTCACAATGTGACAAACATTGCCCTATTGTTGCAATGTGAAATCATATCCTCACATTGCAATCTGACACACATATCGTGACGTCGCATTTTATTTCCAAATGTCACAATTGGATGAACACAACCCATTTTCACAATGTGATGTACACAACATAACGTAATCATGTGACCAACATAGACCAACATTGCAATGAGACAAACACTACCTGTTCTCGCAATGTGATGAACATATCCCCTCTATCGGAGAGTGACAAACTTATTCCAATGCCATAATGTGACAAACAAAAACCCTTCGTCATAATTTGATGACCATAACCTTACAATGTTATCTGATGAATAAAAGTTGATGTCATAATGTGACAAACAAAACATAATGTCGTAATGTGATGATCAAAACATAATCAACATTGCAATGTAGTAATGCCAAAAATAGTAATGTCGCAATGTGACAAACATATATGAATGTCACACTATAACAAACATACATGTTGATCATAATTTGGCGAGCATATATGACGATCACAATGTTATGACATAGCCCTATCATCGTAGTATGATGAACACTCATGTGTCATCGTAATGTGACAAACATAAATGAACGTCGCATTTTGATGAGCATTTCCCTATTGCCACAATGTGATGAACATTTCCTCATCATCGCAAACGAATGAACATTCCCTTTCATCACAATGTGACAAAACCGAATGTCATCACAATGTGACAAAACCTATTGTCGCAATGTGATTAACAAAACATAATCATGGCGTACACTTATTGACAATGGGCACAATTAATGATCTTTTAACCTTATTTAACCTTAAACCCTAATATGATGGCTACACATTGAAGATGTTGGCATATTCTTAATCGTCCTCCAAAATCAATGAGTCAGATTTATTGTTCATAACTTTCTTGCATTTATCAAGGCATCTATTAACATGTTTACTTTTTAACATTTACCTAATCACATTAAAAAATTACTGTAAGGATATGTAATTGCCACATTTAAATGATTAAGTAGGATTAAACCGTGGCATCTAAATAAATGCCCACGTTCTGCTTCCGAATCGGTCGTTTGATGCCCACGCGTTCCATTTATAAACCTAATGCAGCCAAATGTTTCATATTACCACAAATGAATTACCACAGACGTTTTATATTGGGGGCGTGCGTTCCTTGTCCAGTTATTACCACAAACATTTTATATTGGGGGCATGCATTATGTCTCATTACATCGCACATTTTTAAAAATTACCAAGGGAACACATGCTTCATATGAAGTGTGAACCGTGTACTGTCTTTATGTCGTTTCATATTTTATCCTTTCTTCACATAACTGGATTATATGTATTTCTAGTACAGAACTTTATATGCGTTTGGAGCAAAAGCCAGAGAAAAACATGTTTATATGTGTTTGGAGAAAAAGCCATAGAACAACATATCACACTATGAAGAGGGTATCAAATCATCAAGCCAGATGAGGTAACATCATCTGTAAAAATTTATGTAATCAGTTTTCTTCAATTATAATTTCTGTAATTAGTTTTCTTCAATTTCCAGGCTATTTGACATGCTATGATAAATTTAGGTTTTCCCTGCATGCGGGGAAGGCAAGCCGACCATGAAATGGCCTGCCTTCAATGGTTGGCCCTCATCATAGACTTGTATTTCGACTTGCATTTTGTTTATGTATTGTTATTATAATTGTAGTTAGGAGCTCGAGTTTTTAAAATCATTTAAATTTTGATGGACAGGAATCAACATTGTTGTATTTTGAGCTTTGTTGTTGTTGTGTTTTCATCTACAAGAATCAACTTTGTTGTATTTTGCGTTTGTTTTTGGTTTGTTTTGATAAGCTTGATGTTAAGTCTTGTTGCTCTTGCTATTTGTTTGTTTCAATGAGCTTGACATTAAGTTTTGGTTTGTTTCGATGAGCTTGATGTTAAGTTCTCGGCAATGTGCGTTGGAGTTAAAATTAATTACGTCGACTGTATCGTTAGAATTAGATCGCATCGCTGGAAATTATTCTGATTGATTTCTTCATTGTAGTTAATGCCAAGGATATGGCCTGTAGGAGATCAGTAACAAATGATTACCTACGCTTTTAGGGTAAAATATGCTCAACACCCTGGATCGTGAGTATTGTTGTCAATTATGCTGAGTGTATATAAGAATCCTTCGCCAAGTTATGTTTGATTATTTCTATATTGACCTATTGTTTCTGTGAATCTATTGTGCAAAATCACATTCTGGAGAATTATGAAGAATTAATCCACTGAACAGTTCTCTGGTGTCCCATACATATCTACGGTCACGAACTGTTTGTTTTATGCGTGGTATGGACTGCCCTTCGTCTTTGTTAACAACCTTCTTGTGAGCACCATAATTGCCATCTAGTTGGTTTACGTTTTCTTGTTCCTTTTTTATGCTCCAAAGAAAATGAAGGTATAAATATGTAGATAATACCATTGTTGTTGACATAGTTATTTTAGTGCATTTGTTTCAGATCGTCTGATCTTTTGATGATTATGAATCATTTCTCTTTTTTTTTCACGACTTCAAGAAAGAAAAAACCAATTTAAGCTCTTAGCATCAAAAGTATGATTTATGTGAGGGGAGGGGAGGGAAACTGCTTCTAATGGGAATATGGATATGTAGCAAACGTCGGGATCTTTAGTCTGTTCATGGTGGTTATTTGCTCTGGTATCTTTATTTGCACTGCAAGAAAATATCCAAAATCTATTATGCACAGGTTAGCTGCTACCATATTTTCTATTTGCATGTATGCCTCTCCCTTGTCTGCAATGGTAAGCTCTAAAACCCAAATGTAATTTACCATGTTAAATTATGTAACAAATACATGATTCTCTATTCATGTATTCCCATGTTAAATTATGTAACAAATAAATGATTCTCTGTTCATGTATTCTCGTTAGTTTGTACCAATTCCGCATATCAATCAACTAAACAAAATACTCATTTCAAGTTTACACAAACTTCACTGAGTTATGTCACAATAGATTATGAAAGTGGTACAACCACTTTATAACAGTGTCAACCACTTTATATGCTAGTTAATAGTTACGTATAATTAACTATTACTTTATAAAAGTAATAGTTAATTATACATTAACTATTACAATTATTTTCCATGAAAGTGCTTGAAGTTTGCATATTAATGAACTAAACAAAATACTCATTTCAAGTTTACACAAACTTCGTGGAGTTATGTCAAAATAATCAATTAGTAAATTGCATTATACCATCATGTAAATTAATTACTTTAATTTATACATTATTATTATTATATATTACATTTATGTGATACTTAATTAATACATTAATTATACATTAACTATACATTATTACATTAATTTATATATTATACAAATATATTAATGTATAAATTAAGATAATAATGTATGGTTAATGTATAATTAGTGTATTAATTAATTATCATATAAATGTAATATATAATAATAATGTATTAACCCCGGATGGGGTGACACGTCGCTCAAGGGCCACAGGTGGATTTCCACTCGGCCCAGGCATAAATGCCATCAGCCGCCACCCACGCGCATGTATTAACCATGGAGGACGATTATAGTTGCAGGAGCAGGACGGAGAGACCCTTCCCGCGAGCGAGCATTTACAATTGCAGTGTTCCCGGGATGGCAAGAGTTAAAGGAAGGAGGATGGTCTCGGCTCTAGATCATTTGGCTTTCAGTTTACCCGGACAGGGCGGGTCTACACTCACCTCGGCTCCGAGTTCTGTCTGGATGCTCGGGTGCAGCCCAATTCTCATCATGACGCTCTGGTGCGACTTTGCATTTTGCTTATAGCCCGGTTGCTCTGGTGCGGTCCAGCATTTTCGCTGCATCTCTTTTTGACCGCCTCGAGACAGTGCATGCTCGCCTGTGCTTCACACCTTAACTTGCAATTGCATACGCGTTGCCCCGGGTCAATTGGCCTTCACCTGCACTTGCCCTGCTCCTTCTTCATGGCCAGGAAGCGAGGCAGACCTCGTCGTGGCATGGCTTGGGAGGCCCATAAGGCACAGAGGCGTCGTAAGGAACAGCTGGAACGTGCCTTGGCACTGGCGACGTCCATTCTCAGAAAGAAAAACAGGGCTGAAAGACAGGCGCGGCTTGCCATCATAGCTGAGCCTGGAGTTGGTTGCAGTCGAAACGTCAAAGGGAACGCGCCGGAAGTTTTGTAGAAATATGGTCCTGAGGAGGAGTTTACCCCCTGTATTGTGGTTGAAGACCCGTCCATGGAGGACATGTCGATCTTCGTGCAGACTCGAGTGGTGACCCACCTGGAGGCCTACAAACCCACTCCGACCCTGCTAGATGATACCCCCGTCTGTATCGTGGAGGAAATTCCCTGGCCTGGTGATGACACTTGCAGTTGCCAAGGTACACAGGCGATTGACGTAGGCTTGAAGGGCGCAGAGGCTAACGTGGAGCAGGAGGGGCTTGAAGAGGGTTCTGAAGCGGCGAAGGACGTGGGTGGCAGCATGCATAATTCGCTCATCCGGGATGAGCACCTGGCTCTGATGTTTGAGATTCTTGGGCACCTGTCGGATCTGGAATATCGGGCTATCCTCATGGGCCAACGCATGGACATGCTCCTCGACACATTTTCCAATGCGCCAGCCAAACGGAAGTGACCCCTCTTCGCGCAAGATTTCTCCATCCTGGCAGGGACCACACGGCAGACCAGCAAGGATGACAGGTCACCCGGCACCTAGGTTTCTTTATATGCTATCTTGGTTCCTAGTTTTATGATTTTAATGTTTTATGTGCACTTAGACCATTTGACATCTGTCCTGGTTTCCTACGGGCAGGACATATGCCACTCTGTTATTATGATTTTTATGCTATTGCTACTCGCCCTCTATATATGCTGGTTTACGATAATCGACAGCATTTTGGGTGGCTCCAGACCTACTCTTTTGTATACTCTGTTATTTTTGTCTATCTAATATAGCAAGCTCCACTTTGTTATTCAAAAAATAATAATAATAATAATGTATTAATGAAATACATTATTGTTTTATATTAATGTATTTTATTAATACATTAATTATACATTAAAATTACATTATTACATTAATTTATACATTATACAAACATATTAATGTATAATTAATGCATTAATTAATTGTTACATAAATATAAAATATACTTATAATGTATTAATGAAATACATTAATGTTTTGTATTAATGTATTTTAAATTCATTTATACATTAATATATTTGTATTAATATATTAATGGTAGTCCCAAGGCATGTCGGTCGTCAAGTAGCAACAACCACTTTATAAAAGTGGTTGATATATGTCGATCGGTGTCATTTTTCACCTTTCCAAATTAATGACAACATATATCAACCACTTTTATAAAGTGGTTGTTGCTAGTCGTATGGTCCTGACACTGTAGCCATCTTCATTGCAGTCGATGGCGCATCGTGGCCATATGCATGGCCATCCTTCTCCACTTCATCGCCATGCGATCAGATATACGCCTTCGCATGAGTGATTTGTCAACCTGATTTTTGGTTCTTCTTGTTTCTTTTGAATTGCAGCAAGTCGGGTAATGAGGATGCAGTTAATGGATTTTTTGCATTTGCAGTTTGACTTGTTCTCTCATAGGTTTCATGTTCAAAATAATTCAAAGAAAATATAAGATCATTGACTTCAAATGAGCTTATTAGTATGGATTATTCAGCGAAATTTCTACTAATTTTGTCTATCCAATGCTTGACTCGAAATTTCTACTAATTTTGTATATTCACAAATAGGTCTCAATAGAGTAATCCAGTTGTTTGAAGATTCCAATATTTGCATATAATAACCATTTGTTTGTTTTCCCTCTTAAATTTACAGCTAAACTATTTTTAACAGCACATATACATGAATGCATATACATGAATTCGAAATTTCAAATTCGCACATAATAACCATTTGCTTGTTTTCCCTCTTAACTCTACAGCTAAACTATTTTTAAGTGCACATATACATGAATGAATGGTATTTTTTACCATTTGTCTATTTTCCCTCTTAATTAAATGTGCAACTAAACCATTTTTAATTAACTCTGCAGCTAAACCATTTTTAAAAGCACATGGTTTTTTTTAACAACACATATACATGAATGAATCCTCTTTATTAATGTAAAAGAATGGTACACAGTTTTAGTAAAGTCTGTCATAATTATGTCGTGTGATGTAGGAACACATATAAAGAATTTAGACATGCATCGGTGCAAAAATCAACCCTAGCTTCTAAGAAACCTAGTAGATCGCTAAGAGGGAGGCCATAACCCTGTTGTTCCCTAGCTTGTACCTCTGTAGCATCTCCTTATCCATTTTAACACACATGCGTAGAATCTCTTTATGGGTTTGTTTATGGGCTTGAAGGAACCAACTTTGAATCTTGTCCAAAATAAATTTGAGTGTGTGGTAGTCATCCAACTTGTGGTCCATAACATAATCCTTCGCAGGTTCTGAAAGTTTGCAGATCTCAAAAATCTCCTATCGTAGACTATGAGTCTAGTCTACAGAGGTACATCTGAACCCTTCCTGGGCTAAGGAAATTTTTCCAGTATTATCTTGACGATGGATATCGTCAAATTTAAATGTGTTAAAATTGGATGCCAGTTCCCGAACTCTCCGACATAATCTTTTCTCCCACGGTTTTTGAACTATTTTAGTACCCATGACCTACTCAAACACACAACATACAATGAATAAATGGCATTAACAAAAATATTAATTCTAAATTCAAGAGAGGAAAGGGCACCTACCTCCTTTCCTATGTTGTGGAAATGTCCACAAGCAGTCAAGTGCTTAATGCCAAGCGAAATGGCATGTTGTATGCCACATATGAGCGATTTGTAATTGGTCGAAGTGTTAGATACTTTGAAATTGTCATTCAGATATGCACTAAAATTTTCCAAAATAGTACCATCATTTTCCAAACAGATAATGAATCCGATACTTTCTTTTCCAGGTTCATGTCTACACACGCCGGCATAATAGAGAATGGCATATCCAGACTCACATCCTAATTTCGTTTCCATTTTGATTGGCACAGTTCTGGTTCTTTGCACACCGTAACGAATGGATAATTGTCACTGCTATGAATGGATGATAGAGCCTTTCGGTTCATTGCACGATGATATGAATGGATGATAGAGCCTTTCGGTTCTTTGCACGATGATATGAATGGATGATAGAGCCCTTCGGTTCTTTGCACGATGCTGTGAATTATGTAACGCAAACCAAGATTCAGTTGGGAACACAGTAGTTGAAGATCGTTGTCAACGGCTAGCCTTATTAGCTAAACAGATTTGAATGAGACCTAAGATTCAGTTGGGAACACGGTAGGTGAAGGTTGTTGACAATGGCTAGCCTTATTGGCTGAACAGATTGGAATGAGGCATGTCCCTCTAGTTGGTTGGGGTGTTATCTATCTGTTAAACAAAACACTTTACTACATCTCGATCAAGTAAATTTGTTTCCTTCTCTTAAAGCCCTTCTTTGCATCTTTCCACTTCGTTCCCTCACACTCCTACTCTCATCAAACACCGAGGAAACATACATATCCAATTATCCAAAAAATGTGAAGCCTTATCCAACACAAAGACACACCACTCAACAGAACAACTCACCTTGGGTAATGCAACCGACATAAATCCTCTCCCGCATGCATGCACTTTGATTCTCACCACCATCACTGCTTTCTTCAAACCTCTCAACCAAGTGAATGATATAGATATTAAGAATGTTCAGTGTCATGATGAGGCATGAATGATAATGGAATCTCTCACTCGTATTAATAGCTATAAGCCAACAACTTATTATGTATCAAATACAGTGCACCATTATTATGAAACTACTATCATCGGTGGTCTTCTCATAGGCCAACCTCATCTAGGAAAAACACACATCATTGGGAACATTATATAGGGAAAAAAAATCAACCTTGGGAACACTATATAGACATATCACAATCACAACATGGGACACCCCATTCATTTATTTCACTGTTCTTACCACTTTTTTTCTCGAGCATGCCCTGACGCCATGCGTCATATACATAACAAATCATCATGTATAGTAGTAGCTCTCAGTTCGGCATGTCATCCCTGCACAAAATCTTATATAGCACCAACTCGCAATTTGGCATGTCATCCCTCCACAAACATTAAATATTTATTCATACAACCCCACACCCTCAATTACATTGCATATGATTGGGTTTCCATGTAGGTTATCATGGATCCTCAACTAGATATTGTGATTCACATTGCTAACAATACACATATAGCACACTATATGTCCATTATGGGGTAGTCGCATGCATTGGATGCATGATTTCACTTCCATCACCACATCGCCCTACAAGGGCCTCAATGCACAACAAGAATCTCTCTCTCCTTCTATTCCGACTCTTTATCATACGATAATTACGAATTTATGTGTCTTGATTTACATGGATCATACAATTCACTTCTCTTATGTTCCAACAACATTTATATAAATAGGGTCTATTGATGGCTCAATCCCACCACCTCCTTCTTTTCTATCTACATTCGCTTAGTTTTTCATGCACCATCTCTTCACTACTCCTCCAACATAGCATAGTAGGGGTGAATAAACATCTACACTTCAAAACACATTTTGGGAAACTACATTTATGCCCAAAACTTGAAAAAGCACCATCTTTCTCTTTAGTGGTCTAAAGTGTAGCATTTTGTTCTAATGGAGTATGCACTATCAGGTCTTATTGTGGTTAGGTCATTTATCGGTTTCTTTATCAGTGTAAAGCATAGCATTATGTTCTAATGGAGTAGTCATTCATATTGAATCTTCTGATATGTTTCTATACATACATCCCCGCATACCTTCTTTCCTCCTAGTTTAATAGTGCAAAACAAAACCTCATATTGCATACTAAGTCTATGTCGGAATGCTTAGTCAATTCATGGGTAATCCACATGAGAGCCATTGGAAAGATGCCAAGAGATTCATTCAATACCTAGAATGAGCTATCGAGTATGGTATGGAATACAATAATCGCTTGAATATCGAGTTGATGGGTTCTTATTGGGTGGGTGATCAAGATGATAGAAAATCAACCACCTTTTATGCATTCAATATAGCATTTGGTATTTTGTAGTAAGAAGCAACCAACTGTTTCATTCTCCTCTATTGAAGGTGAGAACAACGAGAAATTTGGCTAAGGTGCCTTCTTGAGCTCATGGAAGAAACGAAAGGGATACATACAAATTTTAGGTGTGGTAATCAAAGTTCAATTAAATTGGAAAACCTCCCGGGAAAAAAATTGTAACATGGAGAGATGTGATGGGTATAATAGAGAATTCATTTATCCATTAACCTTAAGTGTTAAAAATAAATAAAGAAATGTAATTGATAATTGTCATACTTTCTTATATGAGTGAGTGGTAGTAAGAACCCTCACTTAGATAGCTATGTGTCTAACTTAAATCCTTGATTTTTCAAGGAATATTTTAATCTTTAAAGAGTGTGCATACACACACACACACACACACCCATCTTTAATATATAAAATAGAAAACCAATTCATATATGCATACCATTCCATTTCCTATAAATATTTGTTTTAATATAACAATAATACAATATTTGTTTTAATATAAAAATAATACAATATTTGTTTTAATATAACAATAATACTTATGTGAACAAGTAAACAAACAATATTTACAAGAAAATGAAGCAACATAACTATTAGTTACATTGGAATGATGATTGATCTTTTGATCTCACTATTTGCAATTATGTATTTATCAGCTAGCCTTTTGGAATGCCTTCTTGAAGGTTGTATCATAATATTTTGGAATGCCTTCTTGAAGGCTATATTATAATATGCCTTTTGGAATGCCTTCTTGAAGGTTGTATCATAATATTTGGTTAAGAATTTCTATTGAATCTCCATTAAGATATTCAATAGATTTTATAAAAAAGAACTATCATAATAACAATGAAGAACAAACATATTAATACCCCTGCACCTATCTCGTTCTAAACATTACTCAATTATATATATATATAGGCAGGAGAAAAAAGACACTACATCGTGAAGACCTAACATTTCCATTACAAGTGAGAACCTATTTGACACTTGCATTAGTGCAATCTTCATGAGTTTAACCAGGGTTGTGACCTGCACGAAAATAACATATTTCTTACCCGTAATCGGTTGGTACAAGTCCATCTCTATTCCTAATAAAATATCAACTTGGAGAGTGGAAACATTGGATATCTGAACAACTATAATCGATCATTCTGAGTCTCTAATCACTTTAAACAATCATTCCAATTTTCTATTCATTTCTTTTACATGATGCGGTGTGTACTTTTGACTTTCTATGGCAATTATTGTTTGGCCTACCATATACACATAGGAAACTTTTTTTTTAAATGGTATCCACTTACAAAATTTATAAAATCCAAGCACAACTTAATACATTACATGACTTTAATCCCAACCAAATTAATCATTTTCTGGGAGGACGTTCTCATATTGGGTGGCGTTTAACATTGGATGTGTAGCCCGCGCAACAATTTTGTCAACTGAATAATAAAAAAATAGCATGTGAAGATTAAGCATGGGCAAATCAACATTAAGAGGATTAGTATGGGATTATATTTAAAGGTCACACGGAACACGTTGGCTCATGCATGGTCACATGATGGAATTGGATTAAACGTTGATAGAATCATAGTTAATGCTACTAGTGACATGATTGCAATTGGACTTTCAACTTGTGGAAATTGCAATTGAAATGTGTCTATAAATTGGTCAGGAATTAATGAACCAACCCATTTCCATCTCGCCTGAAAATACTAGATTGACAACATCGATTTATCAATTAGGAAATATGGCCTCGTAGCTAATAATGTGATCGAATCCTTGCGCGTTAATGCCTTTGGTAGGACTATGAACAAGCATACGATGCGGGATGATGTGTTTTGGGCACTTAGAGGTGGAAACTGGGGCGTTGTGATTGCCTAGAAAATCCAACTGGTGACTATCCTATCCAGTCTTACATCCTTTAATGTCAGAAGAACCGGGAGAGAAGTGGTGACGATGGTCGTCCAGAAATGGCAATCTGACAGACATACCATGGAAAAGGATATGTTCGTGCGAGTGTCGTTGTTTGGCATCAATAAATCTGGAAGAGAGAAGAAAACAGATGTCATTGCATCGTTCAAAGGCATGTATTTGGGAGGTAAGGACTATCTCTTGAAAAAAATGAATGAAGTCTTTTGGGAGCTGGACTTGGCGGAGGACGAGTGCAACAAAATGACCTGGATCAAGTCTACAACCTTCTTCGGAGAGTCGATTAAGAGCATGACATAAATTCTCGACAGATACAATTCCCACAAGACCAACTTCAAAATAAAATCGGATATCGCAAGAACCTGACTCTCCACAGAAGCCTTGGATGGATTGTTTCACAGGTTGGAGAAATAGTCTAGAAGAGCCTATGCACTTTTCTCTCCTATGGGAGGGAAAATGGACGATATCGATTCATTTGCGCGACCCTTCCCTTATAGAGTAGGAAACATCTTCGACATACAGTACAACGTGTTATGGAACAACCACAAGGAAGAACACCCCTACATTAAGTGGATGCAAAAGATTTACGACTACATGGCTTCTCATGTCTCTTCTTCGTGCAGGGCTTCTTATGTTAATTATTTGGATCTCAATTTGTGCAGTGCAAAGAATGGAACTACCACCCTCAAAGACACTGCCGATAAGTGGGGCATATTGAAAGAAAAGTACCAGGACACCCTACCACCGTCAGGAACTACCTGTCCTGGTACTTTTCTTTCAATATACAGTGCAAACACTCATTACTATAATAAGAAGGACCTCATTAAAATAAAAATAAAATCATAACAATAAACTTAATATAAGAATTATTTTTCATTCACAAAAGATACATGCTTTATTATAATGTTGTGGTAAAGCATAGATATGTGCATCATAACAATAAACTTAAAATAATAACATTCAAAAATCATATATAATTCAATAATCATAACAATAAACTTAATATAATAACATTCAAAATCCCAAATTGGAGAATTCTTTGTCACAATGTTAAAAACCTAACAAGTGAATATAAATAGTAACACATTTTGGGTTATTATAATTGTTTGATAAAGATACATGGAAGCTATATTTGGACGACAAAGAAGAGTATATTGTATATATATAGATGGGAAATACAGTGAGCTGAAGATAAGCTTCATCACAAAATTTGTCACTCTCTATTCACAAATACGTCTCAATAGAGTAATCCAGTTATTCGAAGATTCCAATATTTGCACATAATAACCATTTGTCTTTATAGATAAACTATTTTTAACAGCACATATACATGAATGCATAAACATGAATTTGAAAATTCAAATTTGCACATAATAACCATTTGTTTGGTTTCCCTCTTAACTCTACAGCTAAACTATTTTTAAGTGCACATATACATGAATGAATCCTCTTTATTAATGTAAAAGAATGGTACACAGTTTTAGTAAAGTCTGTCATAATTCTGCACTGTGATGAATGAACACATATAAATAATTTAGACATGCATCGGTGTGGAAAGCAACCCTAGCTTCTGAGAAACCTAATAGATCGCTAAGAGGGAGGCCATAACCCTGTTGTTCCTTAGCTTGTACCTCTGCCCCATCTCCTTACTCATTTTAACACACATGCATAGAATCTCTTTACGGGCTTGTTTATGGGCTTTAGGGAACCAAATTTGAATCTCGTGTGGTAGCCATCCAACCTGTGGTCCATAACGTAATCCTTAGCAGGTTATGAAAGTTTGTAGATCTCAAAAATCTCCTATCCTAAACTATGAGTCTGGTCTACAAAAGTACGACCGAACCCTTCCTGGGCCAAGAAAATTGCACCAATATTATCTTGACGATGGATATCGTCAAATTTAAATGTGTTAAAACTAGATGCCAGTTCCTGAACTCTCCGACATAATCTTTTCTCTCATGGTTTTTGAACTGTTTTAGTACCCATGACCTTCTCAAACACACAACATACAATGAATAAATGGCATTAACGAAAATATTAATTCTAAATTCAAGAGAGGAAAGGGCACCTACCTGATTTCCTATGTTTTGCAAATGTCCATGACAGTCAAGTGCTTAATGATAAGAGAAATGGCATGTTGTAGTCCACATATGAGCGATTTGTAACTGGCCAAAGTGCTAGTTACTTTGAAATTGTCATTTCGATATGCACTAAATTTTTCCAAAATAGTACCATCGTTTTCCAAATAGATAATGAAGCCGATACTTGCTTTTCCCGGTTCATGTCTGCACACATCGGCATAATGGAGAATGGTAGATCCAGAGTCACATCCTACTTTCGTTTCCATTTTGATTGGCACAGTTTTGGTTCTTTGCACACTGTAACGAATGGATAATTGTTGTTGTTATGAATGGATGATAGAGCCCTTCGGTTCTTTGCACGATGATATGAATGGATGATAGAGCCCTTCAGTTCTTTGTACGATGCTATGAATTATGTAATGCAAGCCAAGATTCAGTTGGGAACACAGTAGCTGAAGATCATTGTCAACGACTAGCCTTATTGGTTGAACAGATTTGAATGAGGCCCAAGATTCAGTTGGGAACACGGTAGGTGAAGGTCGTTGTCAATGGCTAGCCTTATTGGCTGAACAGGTTGGAATGAGGTCGGCCCCTCTAGGTGGTTGGGGTGTTATCTATGCGTTAACCAAAACACTTTACTACATCTCGATAAAGTAAATATGGTGCCTTCTCTTCAAGCCCTTCTCTGCATCTTTCCACTTCGTTCCCTCACACTCCTAATCTCATCAAACACCGAGGAAACATACATAGCCAATTATCCAAAAAATATGTAGCCTTATCCAACACAAAGACACACCACTCAGTAGAACAACTCACCTTGGGTAGTACAACCAACATAAATCCTCTCCCAGATGCATGCACTTTGATTCTCACCACCATCACTGCTTTCTTCAAACCTCTCAACCAAGTGCATGATATAGATATTAAGGATGTCCAGTGGCATGATGAGGCATGACTGATAATGGCATATCTCACTCATATCAATACCTATAAGCCAAAAACTTATTATGTATCAAATACAATGCACCATTATTATAAAACTACTATCATCAGTGGTCTTCTCATAGGCCAACCTCTCCTAGGAAAAACACACATCCTTGCGAGCATTATCTAGGGAAAAAAACTCAACCTGGGGAACACTATATAGACATATCACAATCACAACATGTGACACCCCATTCATTTATTTCACTGTGCTTACCACTTTTTTTCTCGAGCATGCCAGGACGCCATGGGTCATATACATAACAAATCATCATGTATAGTACTATCTCTTAGTTCGACATGTCATCCCTCCACAAAATATTATATAGCACTGGCTCGCAATTTGGCATTTCATCCCTCCACAAACATTAAATCTTTATGCATGCAACCCGACACCCTCAATTACATTGTATATGATTGGGTTTCCATGTAGGTTATCATGGATCCTCAACTAGATATTGTGATTCACATTGCTAACAATACACATAGAGCACACTATATGTCCATTATGGTGTAGTCACATGCATTGGATGCATGATTGCACTTCCATCACCACATCGCCCTACAAGGGCCTCAATGCACAACAAGAAGCTCTCTCTCCTTATGTTCCGACTCTTTATCATATGATAATTACAAATTTATGTGTCTTGATTTACATGGATCATATAATTCACTTCTCTGATCTTCCAACTACATTTATATAAATAGGGTCTGATGATGGCCCAATACCGCCACCTCTTTCTTTTCTATCTACATTAGCCGAGTTTTTCACGCACCATCTCTTCACTACTCCTCCAACATAGCATAGTAGGGGTGAATAAATATATACACTTCAAAACACATTTTGGGAAACTACATTCATGCCCAAAACTTGAAAAAGCACCATCTTTCTCTTTAGTTGTCTAAAGCATAGCATTTTGTTCTAATGGAGTATGCAATATCAAGTCTTATTGTGGTTAGGTAATTTATCGATTTCCTTATCAGTGTAAAGTGTAGCATTATGTTCTAATGGAGTAGTCATTCATATTGAATCTTTTGATATGTTTCTATACACACATCCCTGCATACCTTCTTTCCTCCTAGTTTAATAGCACAAAACAAGACCTCATATTGCATACTAAGTCTATGTCGGAATGCTTAGTCAATTCATGGGTAATCCACATGAGATCCATTGGAAATATGCCAAGATATTCATTCAATACCTAGAATGAGCTATCGAGTATGGTATGGAATACAATAATCGCTTGAATATTAAGTTGATGGGTTATGATTGGGTGGGTGATCAAGATGATAGAAAACCAACCACCTTTTATGCATTCAATATAGGATTTGGGATTTGTCACTAAGAAGCAACCAACTGTTTCATTCTCATCTATTGAAGGTGAGAACAACGAGAAATTCGGCTAAGGTGCCTCCTTGAGGACATGGAAGAAACGAAAGGGATACATACAAATTTTAGGTGTGGTAATCAAAGTTCAATTAAATTTGCAAACCTCCCGGGAAAAAAATTGTAACATGGAGAGATGTGATGGGTATAATAGAGAATTCATTTATCCATTAACCTCAAGTGTTAAAAATAAATAAAGAAATGTAATTGATAATTGGCATACTTTCTTAGATGAGTGAGTGG
>ML779384.1:414961-450533 GCA_009831015.1 Picea engelmannii
ATATATATATATATATATATATATATATATATATATATATATATATATATATATATATATATATATATAGAGAGAGAGAGAGAGAGAGAGAGAGAGAGAGAGAGAGAGAGAGAGAGAGATGCAGGAGAAAAAAGACACTACATCGTGAAGACCTAACATTTCCATTACAAGTGAGAACCTTTTTGAAACTTGCATTAGTGCAATCTTCATGAGTGTAAGCAGGGTTGTGACCTGCACGAAAATAACATATTTCTTACCCATAATCGGTTGGTACGAGTCCATCTCTATTCCTGATAAAATCTCAACTTGGAGAGTGGAAACATTGGATATCTGAACTACTATAATTGATCATTTCAAGTCTCTAATCACTTTAAACGATCATTCCAATTTTCTATTCGCTTCTTTTACATTATGCGGTGTGTACTTTTGAATTTCTATGGCAATTATTGTTTGGCCTGCCATAAACACATAGGAAACTTTTTTTTAAAATTGTATCCACTTACAGAATTTATAAAATCCAAGCACAACTTAATACGCTACATGAGTTCAATCCCAACCAAATTAATCATTTTCTGGGAGGACGTTCTCATCTTGGGTGGCGTTTAACATTGGATGCGTAGCCCGCACAACAATTTTGTCAACTGAATAATAAAAAAATAGCATGTGCATATTAGGCATGGGAAAATCAACGTTAAGAGGATTAGTATGGGATTATATTTAAAGGTCACACGAAACACATTGGTTCATGCATGGTCACATGATGGAATTGGATTAAACATTGATAGAATTATAGTTAATACTACTAGTGACATGATCGCAATTGGACGTTCAACTTGTGGCAATTGAAATTGAAATGTGTCTATAAATTGGTCAGGAATTAACAAACCAACCCATTTCCATCTCGCCTGAAAATACTAGATTGACTACATCCATTTATCAATTAGGAAATATGGCCTCGCAGCTGATAATGTTATTGACTCATTGCTCATTAACGCCTCCGGTAGGATTATGAACAAACATACAATGGGGGATGATGTGTTTTGGGCACTTAGAGGTGGCAACTGGGGCATTGTGATTGCCTGGAAAATCCAATTGGTGATTTTCCCATCCAGTATTACAGCCTTTAGTGTTAGAAGAACCGGGAGAGAAGTGGTGACGAAGGTCGTCCAGAAATGGCAATCTGTCTAGCATACCATGGACAAGGATATGTTCATGCAAGTGCATTCGTTTGGCATCAATAAAGCAAGAGGAGAGAAGAAAACGGATGTCATTGCGTCGTTCCAATGCATGTATTTGGGAGGTAAGGACCAGCTCTTGAAAAAAATGAATGAAGTCTTTTGGGAGATGGACTTGACGGAGGATGAGTGCAACAAAATGACTTGGATCAAGCCTATGACCTTCTTCGGAGAGTCGATTAAGAGTGTGATATAACTGCCCGACAAATTCAAATCCCACAAGACCAACTTCAAAATAAAATCGGATATCGCAAGAACCCAGCTCTCCACAGAATCCTTGGATGGACTGTTTGACAGGTTGGAGAAACAACCTGGAAGAGCCTATGCACTTTTCTCTCCTTTGGGAGGGAAAATGGACAATATAAATTCCTCTGGGTGGCCCATCCCTTATAGAGAAGGAAACATCTTCGACATACAGTACAACGTGTTATGGAACAACCATGAGAATGAATTCCCCTACATTAAGTGGATGTAAGAACTTTACGAATACATGGCTTCTCATGTCTCTTCTTCGCACAGGGTTGCTTATGTCAATTATATGGATCTCGATCTGGGCAGTGCAAAGAATGGAACTACCACCGTCAAAGACACCGCCGATAAGTGGGGCATATTGAAAGAAAAGTATCAGGACACCCTACCACTGTCAGGAACTACCTGTCCTGGTACTTTTCTTTCAATATACAATGCAAACACTCATTACTATAATAAGAAGGACCTCATAAAAATAAAAATAAAATCAAAATCATAACAATAAGCTTAATAAAATAATGCTTTATCATTCAAAAAAGATATATGCTTTATAATAATGTTGTGGTAAACCATAGATATGTGCATCATAACAATAAACTTAATATAATAACATTCAAAAATCATATATCATTCAATAGTCATAACAATAAACTTAATGTAATAACATTCAAAATCCCAAATTGGAGAATTCTTTGTCACAGTGTTAAAAACCTAACAAGTGAATATAAATAGTAACAAATTTTGGGTTATTATAATTGTTTGACAAAGATACATGGAAGTTGTATTTGGACGACAAAGAAGAGTATATTGTATATATATAGCTGGGAAATACAATGAACTGAAGATAAGCTTCATCACAAAATTTGTCATTCTCTATTAACAAATAGGTCTCAATAGAGTAATCCAGTTATTCGAAGATTCCAGTATTTTCTCATAATAACCATTTGTTTGTTTTCCCTCTTAACTTTACAGCTAAACTATTTTTAACAGCACATATACATGAATTTGAAAATTCAAATTTGCACATAATAACCATTTGTTTGTTTTCCCTCTTAACTCTACAACTAAACTATTTTTGAGTGCACATATACATGAATGAATGGTATTTTTTACCATTTGTCTATTTTCCCTCTTAATTAACTCTGCAACTAAACCATTTTTAAAAGAACATGGTCTTTTTTAGCAACACATATACATGAATGAATCCTCTTTATTAATGTAAAAGAATGGTACATAGTTTTAGTAAAGTCTGTCATAATTCTTCCCTGTGATGAATGAACACATATAAAGAATTTAGACATGCATCGGTGCGGAAAGCAACCCTAGCTTCTGAGAAACCAGTAGATCGCTAACAGGGAGGCCATAACCCTATTGTTCCTTAGCTTGTACCTTTGCCCCATCTCCTTACTCATTTTAACACACATGCATAGAATCTCTTTATGGGCTTGTTTATGGGCTTGAGGGAACCAAATTTGAATCTTGTCCAAAATGAATTTGACTGTGTGGTAGCCATCCAACCTGTGGTCCATAACATAATCCTTAGCAGGTTCTGAAAGTTTGCAGATCTAAAAAATATCCTCTTGTAGACTATGAGTCCGGTCTACAAAGGTACATCCGAACCCTTCCTTGGCCAAGAAATTTATCCAATATTATCTTAATGATGGATATCGTCAAATTTAAATGTGTTAAAAATGGATGTCAGTTCCCGAACTCTCCGACATAATCTTTTCTCCCATGATTTTTGAACTGTTTTAGTACCCATGACTTACTCAAACACACAACATCCAATGAATAAATGGCATTAACGGAAATATTAATTCTAAATTCAAGAGAGGAAAGGGCACCTACATGCTTTCTTATGTTGTGTAAATGTCGACGAGCAGTCAAGTGCTTAATGCCAAGAGAAATGGCATGTTGTAGGCCACATATGAGCGATTTGTAATTGGTCAAAGTGCTAGTTACTTTGAAATTGTCATTCAGATATGCACTGAATTTTTCAAAAATAGTACCATCATTTTCCAAACAGATAATGAATCATATACTTTCTTTTTCTGGTTCACATCTGCACATGTCGGCATAATAGAGAATGGCAGATCCAGACTAACATCCTACTTCTGTTTCCATTTCGATTGGCACAGTTCTAGTTCTTTGCACACTGTAATGAATGGATAATTGTCGCTGCTATGAATGGATGATAGAGCCTTTCAGTTATTTGCATGATGATGTGAATGGATGAGGCCCATCCCTCTAGTTGGTTCAAGTGTTATCTATGTGTTAACCAAAACACTTTACTACATCCCGATCAAGTAAATGTGTTGCCTTCTCTTCAAGCCCTTCTTTGCATCTTTCCACTTCGTTCCCTCACACTCATACTCTCATCAAACACCGAGGAAACATAAATATCCAATTATCCAAAAAATATGTATCCTTATCCAACACAAAGACACACCACTCAGCAGAACAACACACCTTGGGTAGTGCAACCGACATAAATCCTATCCTGCATGCATGCACTTTGATTCTCACCACCATCACTGCTTTCTTCAAACCTCTCAACCAAGTGAATGATATAGATATTAAGGATGTCCAGTGTCATGATGAGGCATGACTAATAATGGCATATCTCACTCGTATTCATAGCTATAAGCCAACAACTTATTCTGTATCAAATACAATGCACCATTATTATGAAACTACTATCATCGGTGGTCTTCTCATAGGCCAACCTCGCTTAGGAAAAACATACATCCTTGGGAGCATTATATAGGGAAAAAAAATCAACCTTGAGAACACTATATAGACATATCACAATCACAACATGGGACACCCCATTCGTTTATTTCACTGTGCTTACCACTTTTTTTCTCGATCATGCCACAACGCCATGGGTCATATACATAACAAATCATCATGTATAGTAGTAGATCTCAGTTCGGCATGTCATCCCTCCACAAATTCTTATATAGCACCAGCTCACAATTTGGCATTTCATCCCTCCACAAACATTAAATCTTTATGCATACAACCCCACACCCTCAATTACATTGTATATGATTGGGTTTCCATGTAGGTTATCATGGATCCTCAACTAGATATTGTGATTCACATTGCTAACAATACACATAGAGAACACTATATGTCCATTATGGTGTATTCGCACGCATTGGATGCATGATTGCACTTCCATCACCACATCTCCCTACAAGGGCCTCAATGCACAGCAAGAATCTCTCTCTCCTTATGTTTTGACTCTTTATCATACGATAATTATGAATTTATGTGTCTTGATTTACATGGATCATATAATTCACTTCTCTGATGTTCCAACTACATTTATATAAATAGGGTCTGATGATGGCCCAATCCCACCACCTCTTTCTTTTCTATCTACATTAGCCGAGTTTTTCACGCACCATCTCTTCACTACTCCTCCAACATAGCATAGTAGGGGTGAATAAACATCTACACTTCAAAACACATTTTGGGAAACTACATTCATGCCCAAAACTTGAAGAAGCACCATCTTTCTCTTTAGTGGTCTAAAGCGTAGCATTTTGTTCTAATGGAGTATGCAATATCAGGTCTTATTGTCGTTAGGTGATTTATTGATTTCCTTATCAGTGTAAAGCGTAGCGTTATGTTCTAATACAGTAGTCATTCATATTGAATCTTTTGATATGTTTCTATACACACATCCCCGCATACCTTCTTTCCACCTAGTTTAATAGCACAAAACAAGACCTCATATTGCATACTAAGTCTATGTCAGAATGCTTAGTCAATTCATGGGTAATCCACATGAGATCCATTGGAAAGATGCCAAGAGATTCATTCAATACCTACAATGAGCTATCAAGTATGGTATGGAATACAATAATCGCTTGAATATTGAGTTGATGGGTTCTGATTGGGTGGGTGATCAAGATGATAGAAAATCAACCACCTTTTATGCATTCAATATAGGATTTGAGATTTTGCAGTAAGAAGCAACCAACTGTTTCATTCTCCTCTATTGAAGGTGAGAACAACGAGAAATTTGGCTAAGGTGCCTCCTTGAGGACATGGAAGAAATGAAAGGGATACATACAACTTTTAGGTGTGGTAATCAAAGTTCAATTAAATTGGCAAACCTCCTGGGAAAAAAATTGTAACATGGAGAGATGTGATGGGTATAATAGAGAATTCATTTATCCATTAAGATCAAGTGTTAAAAATAAATAAAGAAATGTAATTGATAATTGGCATACTTTCTTAGATGAGTGAGTCGTAGTAAGAACCCTCACTTAGATAGCTATGTGTCTAATTTAAATCCTTGATTTTTCAAGGAATATGTTAATCTCTAAAGAGTGCACACACACACACACACACACACACACACACACACACACACCCATCTTTAATATATGAAATAGAAAACCAATTCATATATGCATACCATTCCATTTCCTATAAGTATTTGTTTTAATATAACAATAATACAATATTTGTTTTAATATAACAATAATACTTATGTGAACAAGTAAACAAACGATATTTGCAAGAAAATGAAGCAACATAACTATTAGTTAGACTAGAATGATGATTGATCTTTTGATCTCACTATGTCCAATTATGTATTTATCACCTAGCCTTTTGGAATGCCTTCTTGAAGGTTGTATCATAATATGTTGAAGGTTGTATCATAATATTTGGTTCAGAATTTCTATTGAATCTCCATGAAGATATTCAATAGATTTTGTGAAAAAGAACTATCATAACAACAATGGAAAACGAACATATTAATACCCCTGCACCTATCTCGTTCTAAACATTACTCAATTATATATATATATATATATATATATATATATATATAGGAAGGAGAAAAAAGACACAACATCATGAAGACCTAACATTTTCATTACAAGTGAGAACCTATTTGACACTTTCATTAGTGCAATCTTCATGAGTGTAAGCAGGGTTGCCACATGCACAAAAATAACATATTTCTTACCTGTAATTAGTTGGTACGAGCCCATCTCTATTCCTAATAAAATCTCAACTTGGAGAGTGAAAACATTGGATATCTGAACAACTATAATTGATCATTCCAAGTCTCTAATCACTTTAAACGATCATTTTGAGTTTCTATTCACTTCATTTACACCATGCAGTGTGTACTTTTTACTTTCTATGGCAATTATTGTTTGGCCTACCATAAACACATAGGAAACGTTTTTTTTTAAATGTATCCACTTACAGAATTTATAAAATCCAAGCACAAATTAATACACTACATGAGTTCAATCCCAACCAAATTAATCATTTTTGGGGAGGATGTTCTCATCTTGGGTGGTGTTTAATATTAGAAGCGTAACCCACTCAACAATTTTGTCAACTGAATATTAAAAAAATAGAATGTCCAGATCAGGCATGGGCAAATCAATGTTAAGAGGATTAGTATGGGATTATATTTAAAGGTCACACAGAACACGTTGGCTCATGCATGGTCACATGATGGAATTAGATTAAACGTTGATAGAATTATAGTTAATGCTACTAGTGACATGATCACAATTGGACGTTCAACTTGTGGCAATTGCAATTGAAATGTGTCTATAAATTGGTCAGGAATTAACGAACCAACCCATCTCCATCTCGCCTGAAAATACTAGATTGACTACATCCATTAATCAGTTAGGAAATATGGCCTTGCAACTGATAATGTGATCGATGCCTTGCTCATTAACACCTCCGGTAGCATTATGAACAAGCATACGATGGGGGATGATGTGTTTTGGGCACCTAGAGGAGGCAAATGGGGCGTTGTGATTTCCTGGAATATCCAACTGGCGGTTGTTCCGTCCAGTCTTATGGCCTTTAACGTCACAAGAACCGAGCGAGAAGTGGTGACGAAGGTCATCTATAAATGGCAGTCTGTCGGGCATACCATGGACAAGGATATGTTCGTGCGAGTGTAGTTGTTTGGCATCAATAAAGTGGGAGGAGAGAGAAAAACAAATGTGATTGCATCATTCCAAGGCATGCATTTGGGAGGTAGGGACCAACTCTTGAAAAAAATGAACGAAGTCTTCTGAGAGCTGGACTTGGTGGAGCACAAGTTCAAAAAAATGACCTGGATCAAGTCTACAACTTTATTCGGAGAGACGATTAAGAGCATTACAGAAATGCCCGACAAATACAATTCCCACAAGACCAACTTCAAAATAAAACCGGATATCGCAAGAATAGGGCTCTCCATGGAAGCACTCGATGGACTATTTGACAGGTTGGAGAAACAGCCCGGAAGAGCCTATGTACTTTTCTCTCCTTTGGGAGGGAAAATGGACGATATTGATTCCTCTGTGTGGCCCTTCCCTTATAGAGTACGGAACATCTTCGACATACAGTACAACGTGTTATGGAACAACCACGAGGATGAACGCCCCTACATTAAGTGGATGCAAGAACTTTACAACTACATGACTTCTCATGTCTCTTCTTCGCGCAGGGTTTCTTATGTCAATTATTTGGATCTCCATCTGGGAAGTTCAAAGAATGGAACTAACACCGTTAAAGACACCGCTGATAAGTGGGTCATATTGAAAGAAAAGTACCAGGACACCCTACCACTGTCAGGAACTACTTGTCCTAGTACTTTTCTTTCAATATACAATGCAAACACTCATTACTATAATAACAGGGACCTCATAAAAATAAAAATAAAATCAAAATCATAACAATAAACTTAATCTAATAATGATTTATCATTCAAAAAAGATACATGTTTTATAATAATGTTCTGGTAAACCATAGATATGTGCATCATAACAATAAACTTAATATAATAACATTCAAAAATCATATATCATTCAATAGTCATAACAATAAATTTAATATAATAACATTCAAAATCCCAAATTGGAGAATTCTTTATCACAATGTTAAAAACCTAACAAGTGAATATAAATAGTAACAAATTTTGGGTTATTATAATTGTTTGACAAAGATACATGGAAGTTGTATTTGGACGACAAAGAAGAGTATATTGTATATATATAGCTGGGAAATACAATGAACTGAAGATAAGCTTCATCACAAAATTTGTCATTCTCTATTAACAAATAGGTCTCAATAGAGTAATCCAGTTATTCGAAGATTCCAATATTTGCACATAATAACCATTTGTTTGTTTTCCCTCTTAACTTTACAGCTAAACTATTTTTAACAACACATATATATGAATGCATATATATGAATTCAAAAATTCAAATTTTCACATAATAACCATTTGTTTGTTTTCCCTCTTAAATCTACAACTAAACTATTTTTGAGTGCACATATACATGAATGAATGGTATTTTTTACCATTTGTCTATTTCCCCTCTTAATTAACTGTGCAACTAAACCATTTTTAATTAACTCTTGAGCTAAACCATTTTCAAAAGCACATGGTCTTTTTTAACAACACATATACATGAATGAATCCTCTCTTCATTGATGTAAAAGAATGGTACATAGTTTTAGTAAAGTCTGTCATAATTCTGTCGTGTTATGTATGAACACATATAAATAATTTAGACATGCATCAGTGCATAAATCAACCCTAGCTTTTGAGAAACCTAGTAGATCGCTAAGAGGGAGGCCATAACCCTATTGTTCCTTAGCTTGTACCTCTGCCCCATCTCCTTAATCATTTTAACACACATGCATAGAATCTCTTTATGGTCTTGTTTATGGGCTTGAGGGAACCAACTTTGAATCTTGTCCAAAATAAATTTGACTGTGTGGTAGTCATCCAACCTGTGGCCCATAACATAATCCTTCGCAAGTTCTTAAAGTTTGCAGATCTCAAAAATCTCTTGTCGTAGACTATGAGTCCGGTCTACAAAGGTACGTCCGAACCCTTCCTGGGCCAAGGAATTTTCCAGTATCATCTTGATGATGGATATCATCAAATTTAAATGTGTTAAATCTAGATGCCAGTTTTCGAACTCTCCAACATAATCTTTTCTCCCACGGTTTTTGAATTGTTTTAGTACCCATGACCTACTCAAACACACAACATACAATGAATAAATGGCATTAACGGAAATATTAATTCTGAATTCAAGAGAGGAAAGGGCACCTACTTGCTTTCCTATGTTGTGGAAATGTCCACGAGAAGTCAAGTGCTTAATGCCAAGCGAAATGGCATGTTGTAGGCCACATATGAGCGATTTGTAATTGGTCGAAGTGCTAGTTACTTTGAAATTGTCATTCAGATATGCACTAAATACTTCCAAAATAGTACCATCGATTTCCAAACAGATAATGAATCCGATACTTTCTCTTCCCGGTTCATGTCTGCACATGCTGGCATAATAGAGAATGGCAGATCCAGAATCACATCCTACTTCCGTTTCCATTTCGAATGGCACAGTTCTGGTTCTTTACACACTATAACAAATGGATAATTGTCGCTGCTATGAATGGATGATAGAGCCTTTCAGTTCTTTGCACGATGATATGAATGGATGACAGAGCCTTTTGGTTCTTTTCACGATGCTGTGAATTATGTAACTCAAGCCAAGATTCAGTTAGGAATATGGTAGTTGAAGATCATTGTCAACGACTAGCCTTATTGGCGGAACAGATTTGAATGAGGCCCAAGATTTAGTTGGGAACATGGTAGGTAAATGTCGTTTTCAACGGTGACCCTTATTGGTTGAACAGATTGGAATGAGGCATGTCCCTCTAGTTGGTTGGGGTGTTATCTATGCGTTAACCAAAACACTTTACTACATCCCGATAAAGTAAATTTGTTGCCTTCTCTTCAAGCCCTTCTTTGCATATTTCCACTTCGTTCCCTCACACTCCTACTCTCATCAAACATCGAGGAAACATACATAGCCAATTATCCAAAAAATATGTCGCCTTATCCAACACAAAGACACACCACTCAGCAGAACAACTCACCTTGGGTAGTGCAACCGACATAAATCCTCTTCCGCATGCATGCACTTTGATTCTCACCACCATCACTGCTTTCTTCAAACCTCTCAACCAAGTGAATGATATAGATATTAAGGATGTCCAGTGTCATGATGAGGCATGATTGATAATGGCATCTCTCACTCGTATTAATAGCTATAAGCCAACAACTTATTCTGTATCAAATACAGTGCACCATTATTATGAAACTACTATCATCGATGGTCTTCTCATAGGCCAACCTCATCTAGGAAAAACACACATCATTGGGAACATTATATAGGGAAAAAAACTCAACCTTGGGAACACTATATAGACATATCACAATCACAACATGGGACACCCCATTCATTTATTTCACTGTGCTTACCACTTTTTTTCTCGAGCATGCCAGGATGTCATGGGTCATATACATAACAAATCATCGTGTATAGTAGTAGCTCTTAGTTCCTCATGTCATCCCTCCACAAAATCTTATATAGCACCAGCTTGCAATTTGGCATGTCATCCCTCCACAAACATTAAATATTTATGCATACAACCCCACACCCTCAATTACATTGCATATGATTGGGTTTCCATGTAGGTTATCATGGATCCTCAACTAGATATTCTGATTCGCATTGCTAACAATACACATAGAGAACACTATATGTCCATTATGGTGTAGTCGCATGCATTGGATGCATGATTGCACTTCCATCACCACATCGCCCTACAAGGGCCTCAATGCACAACAAGAAGCTCTCTCTCCTTCTGTTCTGACTCTTTATCATACGATAATTACGAATTTATGTATCTTGATTTACATGGATCATACAATTCACTTCTCTTATGTTCCAGCAACATTTATATAAATAGGGTCTGATGATGGCCCAATCCCACCACCTCCATCTTTTCTATCTACATTAGCCGAGTTTTTCATGCACCATCTCTTCACTACTCCTCCAACATAGCATAGTAGGGGTGAATAAACATCTACACTTCAAAACACATTTTGGGAAACTACATTCATGCCCAAAACTTGAAAAAGCACTATCTTTCTCTTTAGTGGTCTAAAGCGTGGCATTTTGCTCTAATGGAGTATGCAATATCAGGTCTTATTGTGGTTAGGTCATTTATCGATTTCCTTATCAGTGTAAAGCCTAGCATTATGTTCTAATGTAGTAGTCATTCATATTGAATATTTTGATATGTTTCTATACATACATCCCCGCATACCTTCTTTCCTCCTAGTTTAATAGTGCAAAACAGGACCTCATATTGCATACTAAGTCTATGTCGGAATGCTTACTCAATTCATCGGTAATCCACATGAGAGCCATTGGAAATATGCCAAGTGATTCATTCAATACCTACAATGAGCTATTGAGTATGATATGGAATACAATAATCGCTTGAATATCGAGTTGATGGGTTCTGATTGGGTGGGTGATCAAGATGACAGAAAATCAACCACCTTTTATGCATTCAATATAGCATTTGGTATTTTGCAATAAGAAGGAACCAATTGTTACATTCTCCTCTATTGAAGGTGAGAACAATGAGAAATTCAGCTAAGGTGCCTTCTTGAGGACATGGAAGAAATGAAAGGGATACATACAAATTTTAGGTGTGGTAATCAAAGTTCAATTAAATTGGCAAACCTCTCGGGAAAAAAATTGTAACATGGAGAGATGTGATGGGTATAATAGAGAATTCATTTATCCATTAACCTCAAGTGTTAAAAATAAATAAATAAATGTAATTGATAATTGGCATACTTTCTTAGATGAGTGAGTAGTAGTAAGTACCCTCACTTAGATAGCTATGTGTCTAACTTAAATCCTTGATTTTTCAAGGAATATGTTAATCTCTAAAGAGTGTGCATATACATATACACACACACCCATCTTTAATATATAAAATAGAGAACCAATTCATATATGCATACCATTCCATTTCCTATAAATATTTGTTTTAATATAGCAATAATACAATATTTGTTTTAATATAACAATAATACTTATGTGAGCAAGTAAACAAACAATATTTACAAGAAAATGAAGCAACATAACTATTAGTTACATTGAAATGATGATTGATCTTTTCATCTCACTATGTGCAATTATGTATTTATCACCTAGCCTTTTGGAATGCCTTCTTGAAGGTTGTATCATAATATTTTGGAATGCCTTCTTGAAGGTTATATCATAATATGCCTTTTGGAATGCCTTCTTGAAGGTTCTATCATAATATTTGGGAATGCATTCTTGAAGGTTGTATCATAATATTTGGTTCAGAATTTCTATTGAATCTCCATTAAGATATTCAATAGATTTTGTGAAAAAGAACTATCATAACAACAGTGAAGAACAAACATATTAATACCCCTACACCTATCTTGTTCTAAACATTACTCAATTATATATATATATATAGGAGAAAAAAGACACTACATCATGAAGACCTAACATTTCCATTACGAGTGAGAACCTTTTTGACACTTGCATTAGTGCAATCTTCATGAGTGTAAGCAGGGTTGTGACCTGCACGGAAATAACATATTTCTTACATGTAATCGGTTGGTACGAGTCCATCTCTATTCCTGATAAAATCTCAACTTGGAGAGTAGAAACATTGGATATCTGAACTACTATAATCGATCATTTCGAGTCTCTAATCAATTTAAACAATCATTCCAAGTTTCTATTCACTTCTTTTACATGATGTGGTGTGTACTTTTGACTTTCTATGGCAATTATTGTTTAGCCTACCATAAACACATAGGAAGATTTTTTTAAAAATTGTATCCACTTACAGAATTTATAAAATCCAAGCACAACTTAATATGCTACATGAGATCAATCCCAACCAAATTAATCATTTTCTGGGAGGACGTTCTCATCTTGGATGGCGTTTAACATTGGATGCGTAGCCCGCACAACAATTTCTTCAACTAAATAATAAAAAAATAGCATGTGCAGATTAGGAATGGGCAAATCAATTTTAAGAAGATTAGTATGGGATTATATTTAAAGGTCACACGGAACACATTGGCTCATGCATGGTCACATGATGGAATTGGATTAAACGTTGATAGAATTATAGTTAATGCTACTAGTGACATGATCACAATTGGACGTTCAACTTGTGGAAATTGAAATTGAAATGTGTCTATAAATTGGTCAGGAATTAATGAACCAACCCATTTCCATCTCGCCTGAAAATACTAGATTGACTGCATCCATTTATCAATTAGGAAATATGGCCTCGCAGCTGATAATGTGATTGAATCCTTGCTCGTTAACACCTCTGGTAGGATTATGAACAAGCATACGATGGGGGATGATGTGTTTTGGGCACTTAGAGGTGGCAACTAGGGCATTGTGATTGCTTGGAAAATCCAACTGGTGATTTTCCCGTCCAGTCTTACAGCCTTTAATGTCAGAAGAACCGGGAGAGAAGTGGTGACGAAGGCCGTCCAAAAATGCCAATCTGTCAAGCATACTATGGACAAGCATATGTTCGTGTGAGTGCAGTCATTTGGCATCAATAAAGTGAGAGGAGAGAAGAAAACGGATGTCATTGCATCGTTCCAAGGCATGTATTTGGGAGGTAAGGACCAGCTCTTGAAAAAAATGAATGAAGTCTTTTGGGAGATGGACTTGGTGGAGGACGAGTGCAACAAAATGACCTGGATCAAGCCTATGACCTTATTCGGAGAGTCGATTAAGAGCGTGATTTAACTGCCCGACAGATACAAATCCCACAAGACCAACTTCAAAATAAAATCGGATATCGCAAGAACCCGGCTCTCCACAGAAGCCTCGGATGGACTGTTTGACAGGTTGGAGAAACAACCAAGAAGAGCCTATGCACTTTCCTCTCCTTTGGGAGGGAAAATGGACGATATTGATTCCTCTGCGCGGCCCATCCCTTATAGAGAAGAAAACATCTTTGACATACAGTACAACGTGTTATGGAACAACCATGAGGACGAACACCCCTACATTAAGTGGATGCAAGAACTTTACGAATACATGGCTTCTCATGTTTCTTCTTCACGCAGGGTTGCTTATGTCAATTATTTGGATCTCGATCTGGGTAGTGCAAAGAATGGAACTACCACCGTCAAAGACACCGCCGATAAGTGGGGCATATTGAACGAAAAGTACCAGGACACCCTACCACTATTAGGAAATACCTATCTTGGTACTTTTCTTTCAATATACAATGCAAGCACTCATTACTATAATAACAGGGACCTCATAAAAATAAAAATAAAATCAAAATCATAACAATAAACTTAATATAATAATGCTTTATCATTCAAAAAAGATACATGCTTTATAATAATGTTGTGCTAAACCATAGATATGTGCATCATAACAATAAACTTAATATAATAACATTCAAAAATCATATATCATTCAATAGTCATAACAATAAACTTAATATAATAACATTCAAAATCCCAAATTGGAGAATTCTTTGTCACAATGTTAAAAACCTAACAAGTGAATATAAATAGTAACAAATTTTGGGTTATTATAATTGTTTGACAAAGATACATGGAAGTTGTATTTGGACGACAAAGAAGAGTATATTGTATATATATAGCTGGGAAATACAATGAACCGAAGATAAGCTTCATCACAAAATTTGTCATTCTATATTCACAAATAGGTCTCAATAGAGTAATCCAGTTATTCGAAGATTCCAATATTTGCACATACTAACCATTTGTTTGTTTTCCCTCTTAACTTTACAGCTAAACTATTTTTAACAACACATATACATGAATTCGAAAATTCAAATTTGCACATAATAACCATTTGTTTGTTTTCCCTCTTAACTCTACAGCTAAACTATTTTTGAGTGCACATATACATGAATGAATGGTATTTTTTACCATTTGTCTATTTTCCCTCTTAATTAACTCTACAACTAAACCATTTTTAATTAAAGCTCCAACTAAACCATTTTTAAAAGAACATGGTCTTTTTTAACAACACATATACATGAATGAATCCTCTTTATTAATGTAAAAGAATGGTACATAGTTTTAGTAAAGTCTGTCATAATTCTGCCCTGTGATGAATGAACACATATAAAGAATTTAGACATGCATCGGTGCGGAAAGCAACCCTAGCTTCTGAGAAACCTAGTAGATCGCTAAAGAGGGAGGCCATAACCCTGTTTTTCCTTAGCCTGTACCTCTGTCCCATCTCCTTACTCATTTTAACACACATGCATTGAATATCTTTATGGGCTTGTGTTATGCGTTAACCAAAACACTTTACTACATCCCGATCAAGTAAATGTGTTGCCTTCTCTTCAAGCCCTTCTTTGCATCTTTCCACTTCGTTCCCTCACACTCCTACTCTCATCAAACACCAAGGAAACATACATATCCAATTACCCAAAAAATATGTAGCCTTATCCAACACAAAGACACACCACTCAACAGAACAACTCACCTTGGGTAGTGAAACCGACATAAATCCTATCCCGCATGCATGCACTTTGATTCTCACCACCATCACTGCTTTCTTCAAACCTCTCAACCAAGTTAATGATATAGATATTAAGGATGTCCAGTGTCATGATGAGGCATGATTGATAATGGCATCTCTCACTCGTATTAATAGCTATAAGCCAACAACTTATTCTATATCAAATACAGTGCACCATTATTATGAAACTACTATCATCGGTGGTCTTCTCATAGGCCAACCTCGCCTAGGAAAAACACACATCATTGGGAACATTATATAGGGAAAAAAACTCAACCTTGGGAACACTATAAAGACAACACAATCACAACATGGGACACCCCATTCATTTATTTCACTGTTCTTACCACTTTTTTATCGAGCATGCCACGACGCCATGGGTCATATTCATAACAAATCATTGTGTATAGTAGTATCTCTCAGTTCGGCATGTCATCCCTCCACAAAATATTATATAGCACCAGCTCGCAATTTGGCATGTCATCCCTCCACAAACATTAAATCTTTATGCATACAAACCCACACCCTCAATTACATTGCATATGATTGGGTTTCCATGTAGGTTATCATGGATCCTCAACTAGATATTGTGATTCACATTGCTAACAATACACATAGAGCACACTATATGTCCATTATGGTGTAGTCGCATGCATTGGATGCATGATTGCACTTCCATCACCACATCGCCCTACAAGGGCCTCAATGCACAACAAGAAGCTCTCTCTCCTTATGTTCCGACTCTTTATCATACGATAATTACGAATTTATGTGTCTTGATTTACATGGATCATATAATTCACTTCTCTTATGTTCCAACTACGGTTATATAAATAGGGTCTGATGATGGCCCAATCCCACCACCTCTTTCTTTTCTATCTACATTAGCCGAGTTTTTCACGCACCATCTCTTCACTACTCCTCCAACATAGCATAGTAGGGGTGAATAAACATCTACACTTCAAAACACATTTTGGGAAACTACATTCCTACCCAAAACTTGAAAAAGCACCATCTTTCTCTTTAGTGGTCTAAAGCGTAGCATTGTGTTCTAATGGAGTATGCAATATCAGGTCTTATTGTGGTTAGGTAATTTATTGATTTCCTTATCAATGCAAAGCGTAGCATTATGTTCTAATGGAGTAGTCATTCATATTGAATCTTTTGATATGTTTCTATACACACATCCCCGTATACCTTCTTTCCTCCTAGTTTAATAGCGCAAAATAAGACCTCATATTGCATACTAAGTCTATGTCAGAATGCTTAGTCAATTCATGGGTAATCCACATGAGATCCATTGGAAAGATGCCAAGAGATTCATTCAATACCTACAATGAGCTATCGAGTAAGGTATGGAATACAATAATCGCTTGAATATCGAGTTGATGGGTTTTGATTAGGTGGGTGATCAAGATAATATAAAGTCAACCACCTTTTATGCATTCAATATAGGATTTGGGATTTTGTAATAAGAAGAAACCAACTGTTTCATTCTCCTCTATTGAAGGTGAGAACAACGAGAAATTTGGCTAAGCTGCCTCCTTGAGGACATGGAAGAAACTAAAAGGATACATACAACTTTTAGATGTGGTAATCAAAGTTCAATTAAATTGGCAAACCTCCTAGGAAAAAAATTGTAACATGGAGAGATGTGATGGGTATAATAGAGAATTCATTTATCCATTAAGCTCAAGTGTTAAAAATAAATAAAGAAATGTAATTGATAATTGGCATACTTTCTTAGATGAGTGAGTGGTAGTAAGAACCCTCACTTAGATAAATATGTGTCTAATTTAAATCCTTTATTTTTCAAGGAATATGTTGATCTCTAAAAGAGTGCATATATATATATATATATATACACACACACACACACCCATCTTTAATATATGAAATAGAAAACCAATTCATATATGCATACCATTCCATTTCCTATAAGTATTTGTTTTAATATAACAATAATACTTATGTGAACAAGTAAACAAACAATATTTGCAAGAAAATAAAGCAACATAACTATTAGTTACACTAGAATGATGATTGATCTTTTAATCTCACTATGTGCAATTATGTATTTATCACCTAGCCTTTTGGAAGGCCTTCTTGAAGGTTGTATCATAATATTTTGGAATGGCTTAGATTGTATCATAATATGCCTTTTGGAATGCCCTCTTGAAGGTCATATCATAATATTTTGGAATGCCTTCTTGAAGGTTGTGTCATAATATGTTTAAGGTTGTATCATAATATTTTGTTCATAATTTTTATTGAATCTCCATTAAGATATTCAATAGATTTTGTGAAAAAGAACTATCATAACAACAATGAAGAACGAACATATTAATACCCGTGCACCTATCTCATTCTAAACATTACTCAAATATATATACCTGTGCACCTATCTCCTTCCCGTGAACCTATTTGACACTTGCATTAGTGCAATCTTCATGAGTGTACGCAGGGTTTCCACATGCACGAAAATAACATATTTCTTACCCGTAATCGGTTGGTACGAGCCCATCTCTATTCCTAATAAAATCTCAAGTTGGAGAGTGAAAACATTGTGATTTCCTGGAAAATCCGACAGGTGATTGTCCCGTCCAGTCTTACGGCCTTTAATATCACGAGAACCGGGCGAGAAGTGGTGACGAAGGCCATCCAGAAATGGCAATCTGTCGGGCATACCATTGACAAGGATATGTTCATGTGAGTGCAGTTGTTTGGCATCAATAAAGCAGGAGGAGAGAAGAAAACAGATGTGATTGCGTCATTCCAAGGCATGCATTTGGGAGGTAAGGACCAACTCTTGAAAAAAATGAACGAAGTCTTCTGAGAGTTGCACTTGGTGGAGGACGAGTGAAACAAAATGACCTGGATCAAGTCTATGACTTTCTTCAAAGAGACGATTAATAGCATTACAGAACTGCCCGACAGATACAATTCCCACAAGACCAACTTCAAAATAAAATCGGATATCAAAAGAACCCGGCTCTCCACAAAATCCCTCGATGGACTGTTTGACAGGTTGGAGAAACAACCTGGAAGAGCCTATGCACTTTTCTCTCCTTTGGGAGGGAAAATGGACGATATCAATTCCTCTACACGCCCCTTCCCTTATACAGCAGGAAACATCTTCGACATACAGTACAACGTCTTATGGATCAACCACGAGGACGAACACCCCTACATTAAGTGGATGCAAGAACTTTAGACTACATGGCTTCTCATGTCTCTTCTTCATGTAGGGTTGATTATGTCAATTATTTGGATCTCGATCTGGGAAGTGCAAAGAATGGAACTACCACCGTCAAAGACACCGCCGATAAGTGAGTCATATTGAAAGAAAAGTACCAGGACACACTACCACTGCCAAGAACTACCTGTCCTGGTAATTTTCTTTCAATATACAATGCAAACACTCATTACTATAATAACAGGGACCTCATAAAAATAAAAATAAAATCAAAATCATAACAATAAACTTAATATAATAATGCTTTATCATTTGAAAAAGATACATGCTTTATAATAATGTTGTGGTAAACCATAGATATGTGCATCATAACAATAAACTTAATATAATAACATTCAAAAATCATATATCATTCAATAGTCATAACAATAAAATTAATATAATAACATTCAAAATCCCAAATTGGAGAATTCTTTGTCATGATGTTAAAAACCTAACAAGTGAATATGAATAGTAACAAATTTTGGGTTATTATAATTGTTTGACAAAAATACATGGAATCTTTATTTGGACGACAAAGAAGAGTATATTGTATATATATAGATGGGAAATACAGTGAACCGAAGATAAGCTTCATCACAAAAATTCTCATTCTCTATTCACAGATAGGTCTCAATAGAGTAATCCAGTTATTCGAAGATTCCAATATTTACACATAATAACCATTTGTTTGTTTTCCCTCTTAACTTTACAGCTAAACTATTTTTAACAGCACATATATATGAATTCGAAAATTCAAATTTGCACATAATAACCATTTGTTTGTTTTTTAGTGCACATATACATGAATGAGTGGTATTTTTTACCATTTGTCTATTTTCCCTCTTAATTAACTGTGCAACTAAACCATTTTTAATTAACTCTGTAGCTAAACCATTTTTAAAAGCACATGGTATTTTTTAACAACACATATACATGAATGAATCCTCTTTATTAATGTAAAAGAAAGGTACACAGTTTTAGTAAAGTCTGTCATAATTCTGTCATGCGATGTATGAACACATATAAAGAATTTAGACATGCATCGGTGCAGAAATCAACCCTAGATTCTGAGAAAACCTAGTAGATCGCTAAGAGGGAGGCCATAACCCTGTTTTTCCTTAGCTTGTACCTCTACCCCATCTCCTTACTCATTTTAACACACATGCATAGAATCTCTTTATGGGCTTGTTTATGGGCTTGAGGGAACCAACTTTGAATCTTGTCCAAAATAAATTTGAGTGTGTGGTAGCCATCTAACCTGTGGTCCATAACATAATCCTTCGTAGGTTCTGAAATTTTGCAGATCTCAAAAATCTCCTATCGTAGACTATGAGTCCGGTCTACAAAGGTATGTCCGAGCCCTTCCTAGGCCAAGGAAATTTCTCCAGTATTATCTTGACGATGGATATCGTCAAATTTAAATGTGTTAAAACTGGATGCCAGTTCCCAAACTCTCCGACATAATCTTTTCTCCCACGGTTTTTGAACTATTTTAGTACCCATGACCTACTCAAACACACAACATACAATGAATAAATCGCATTAACGGAAATATTAATTCTAAATTCAAGAGAGGAAAGGGCACCTACCTGCATTCCTATGTTGTGGAAATGTCCACGGGCAGTCAAGTGCTTAATGCCAAGCGAAATGGCATGTTGTAGGCTACATATGAGCGATTTGTAATTGGTCGAAGTGTTATTTACTTTGAAATTGTCATTCAGATATGCACTAAAATTTTCCAAAATAGTACCATCGTTTTCCAAACAGATAATGAATCCGATACTTTCTTATCCCGGTTCACGTCTACACACACCGGCATAATAGAGAATGGCAGATCCAGACTCACATCCTACTTTTGTTTCCATTTCGATTGGCACAGTTATGGTTCTTTGCACACTGTAACGAATGGATAATTGTCACTGCTATGAATGGATGATAGAGCCTTTCGGTTCTTTGCGCGATGATATGAATGGATGATAGAGCCTTTCCGTTCTCTGCACGATGCTATGAATTATGTAATGCAAGCCAAGATTAAGTTGGGAACACGATAGCGAAAGATCCTTGTCAATGGCTGGCCTTATTGGATGAACATATTTCAATGAGGCCCAAGATTCAGTTGAGAACACGGTAGGTGAAGATCGTTGTCAATGGATAGCCTTATTGGCTGAACAGATTGGAATGAGGCCTGTCCCTCTAGTTGGTTGGGGTGTTATCTATGCATTAACCAAAACACTTTACTACATCTCGATCAAGTAAATTTGTTGTCTTCTCTTCAAGCCCTTATTTACATCTTTCCACTTTGTTCTATCACACTCCTACTCTCATCAAACACCGAGGAAACATACATAGCCAATTATCCAAAAAATATGTATCCTTATCCAACACAAAGACACACCACTTAGCAGAACAACTCACCTTGGGTAGTGCAACCGACATAAATCATCTCCTGCATGCATGCACTCTGATTCTCACCACCATCACTGCTTTCTTCAAACCTCTCAACCAAGTGACTGATATAGATATTAAGGATGTCTAGTGTCATGATGAGGCATGACTGATAATGGCATATCTCACTCGTATTAATAGTTATAAGCCAACAACTTATTATGTATCAAATACAATGCACCATTATTATGAAACTACTATCATCGATGGTCTTCTCATAGGCCAACCTCGTCTAGGAAAAACACACATCATTGGGAACATTATATACATAAAAAAACTCAACCTTGGGAACACTATATAGACATATCACAATCACAACATGGGACACCCCATTCATTTATTTAACTGTGCTTTCCACTTTTTTTCTCAAGCATGCGACGACACCATGGGTCATATACATAACAAATCATCGTGTATAGTAGTAGCTCTTAGTTCGACATGTCATCCCTCCACAAAATCTTATATAGCACCAGCTTGCAATTTGGCATGTCATCCCTCCACAAACATTAAATATTTATGCATACAACCCCACAACCTCAATTACATTGCATATGATTGGGTTTCCATGTAGGTTATCATGGATCCTCAACTAGATATTGTGATTCACATTGCTAACAATACACATAGAGCACACTATATGTCCATTATGGTGTAGTCACATGCATTGGATGCATGATTGCACTTCCATCACCACATCGCCCTACAAGGGCCTCAATGCACAACAAGAAGCTCTCTCTCCTTCTGTTTTGACTCTTTATCATACGATAATTACGAATTTTTGTGTCTTGATTTACATGGATCATACAATTCACATCTCTTATGTTCCAGCAACATTTATATAAATAGGGTCTGATGATGGCCCAATCCCACCACCTCCTTCTTGTCTATCTACATTAGCCAAGTTTTTAATGCACCATCTCTTCACTACTCCTCTAACATAGCATAGTAGGGGTGAATAAACATCTACACTTCAAAACACATTTTGGGAAACAACATTCATGCCCAAAACCTCAAAAAGCACCATCTTTATATTTAGTGGTCTAAAGCGTAGCATTTTGTTCTAATGGAGTATGCAATATCGGGTCTTATTATGGTTAGGTCATTTATCGGTTTCCTTATCAGTGTAAAGCATAGCATTATGTTCTAATGGAGTAGTCATTCATATTGAATCTTTTGATATGTTTCTATACATACTTCCTCGCATACCTTCTTTCCTCCTAGTTTAATAGTGCAAAACAAGACCTCCTATTGCATACTAAGTCTATGTCGGAATGCTTAGTCAATTCATGGGTAATCCACATGAGAGCCATTGGAAAGATGCCAAGAGATTCATTCAATACCTACAATGAGTTATCGAGTATGGTATGGAATACAATAATCGCTTCAATATCGAGTTGATGGGTTCTGATTGGGTGGGTGATCAAGATGATAGAAAATCAACCACCTTTTATGCATTCAATATAGCATTTGGTAATTTGTAGTAATAAGCAACCAATTGTTTCATTCTCCTCTATTGAAGGTGAGAACAACGAGAAATTTGGCTAAGGTGCCTTCTTGAGGACATGGAAGAAACGAAAGGGATACATACAAATTTTAGGTTTGGTAATCAAAGTTCAATTAAATTAGCAAACCTCCAGGGAAAAAAATTGTAGCATGGAGAGATGTGATGGGTATAATAGAGAATTCATCTATCCATTAACCTCAAGTGTTAAAAATAAATAAATAAATGTAATTGATAATTGGCATACTTTCTTAGATGAGTGAGTGGTAGTAAGAACCCTCACTTAGATAGCTATGTGTCTAACTTAAATCCTTGATTTTTCAAGGAACATGTTAATCTCTAAAGAGTGTGCATCTACATATACACACACCGATCTTTAATATATAAAATAGAAAACCAATTCATATATGCATACCATTCCATTTACTATAAATATTTGTTTTAATATAACAGTAATACAATATTTGTTTTAATATAACAATAATACTTATGTGAACAAGTAAACAAACAATATTTACAAGAAAATGAAGCAACATAACTATTAGTTACATTGGAATGATGATTGATCTTTTGATCTCACCATGTGCAATTATGTATTTATCACCTAGCCTTTTGGAATGCCTTCTTGAGGGTTGTATCATAATATTTTGGAATGGCTTCTTGAAGGTTATATCATAATATGCCTTTTGGAATGCCTTCTTGAAGGTTCTATCATAATATTTGGGAATGCCTTCTTGAAGGTTGTATCATAATATGTTGAAGGTTGTATCATAATATTTGGTTCAGAATTTATATTGAATCTCCATTAAGATATTCAATAGATTTTGTGAAAAAGAACTATCATAACAACAATGAAGAACAAACATATTAATACCCTTGCACCTATCTCGTTCTAAACATTACTCAAATATATATAGGCAGGAGAAAAAAGACACTACATCATGAAGACCTAACATTTCCATTACAAGTGAGAACCTATTTGACACTTGCATTAGTGCAATCTTCATGAGTGTAAGCAGGGTTGTGACCTGCACGAAAATAACATATTTCTTACTCGTAATCAGTTGGTACGAGCCCATCTCTATTCCTAATAAAATCTCAACTTGGAGAGTGGAAACATTTTAATATCTGAACCACTATAATCGATCATTCTGAGTCTCTAATCACTATAAACGATCATTCCAAGTTTCTATTCACTTCTTTTACACCATGCGGTGTGTACTTTTGACTTTCTATTGCAATTATTGTTTGGCCTACCATAAACACATAGGAAACTTTTTTTAAAAATTGTATCCACTTACAGAATTTACAAAATCCAAGCACAACTTAATAGGCTACATGAGTTCAATCCCAACCAAATTAATCATTTTCTGGGAGGACGTTCTCATCTTGGGTGGCGTTTAACATTGGATGTGTAGCCCGTGCAACAATTTTGTCAACTGAATAATAAAAAAATAGCATGTGCAGATTAGGCATGGGCAAATAAACGTTAAGAGGATTAGTATGGGATTATATTTAAAGGTCACGTGGAACACGTTGGCTCATGCATCGTCACATGATGGAATTGGATTAAACATTAATAGAATTATACTTAATGCTACTAGTGACATGATCGCAATTGGACTTTCAACTTGTGGAAATTGCAATTGAAATGTGTCTATAAATTGGTCAAGAATTAACGAACCAACCCATTTCCATCTCACTTGAAAATACTAGATTGACTGCATCCATTTATCAAATAGGAAATATGGCCTCGCAGCTGATAATGTGATCGACTCCTTGCTCGTTAACGACTCCGGTAGGATTATGAACAAGCATACAATGGGGGATGATGTGTTTTGGGCACTTAGAGGTGGCAACTGGGGCATTTTGATTGCTTAGAAAATCCAACTGGTGATTGTCCCATCCAGTCTTATAGCCTTTAATGTTAGAAGAACCGGGAGAGCAGTGGTGACTAAGTCCATCCAGAAATGGCAATCTGTCGGGCATACCATGGACAATGATATGTTCGTGTGAGTGCAGTTGTTTGGCATCAATAAAGCAGGAGGAGAGAAGAAAACGGATGTCATTGCGTCGTTCCAAGGCATGTATTTGCGAGGTAAGGACCAGCTCTTGAAAGAAATGAATGAAGTTTTTTGGGAGCTGGACTTGGCGGAGGATGAGTGCAACAAAATGAACTGGATCAAGTCTATGACCTTCTTCGAAGAGTCGATTAAGAGCGTGACATAACTGCTCGACAAATACAATTCCCACAAGACCAACTTCAAAATAAAATCGGATATCGCAAGAACTCGGCTCTCCACAGAAGCCTTGGATAGACTCTTTGACAGGTTGGAGAAATAGCCCGAAAGATCCTATGCACTTTTCTCTCCTTTGGGAGGGAAAATGGACGATATTAATTCCTTTGCACGACCCTTCCCCTATAGATTAGGAAACATCTTCAACATACAATACAACGTGTTATGGAACAACCACGAGGAAGAACACCCCTACATTTAGTGGATGCAAGAACTTTACGACTACATGGCTTCTCATGTCTCTTCTTCGCGCAGGGTTTCTTATGTCAATTATTTGGATCTCGACCTAGGCAGTGCAAAGAATGGAATTACCACCCTCAAAGACACCGCCGATAAGTGGGGCATATTGAAAGAAAAGTACCAGGACACCCTACCACCGTCGGGAACTACCTATCCTAGTACATTTCTTTCAATATACAATGCAAACACTCATTACTATAATAACAAGGACCTCATAAAAATAAAAATAAAATCAAAATCATAACAATAAACTTAATATAATAATGCTTTTTCATTCAAAAAAGATACATGCTTTATAATAATGCTATGGTAAACCATAGATATGTGCATCATAACAATAAACTTAATATAATAACATTCAATAATCATAACAATAAACTTAATATAATAACATTCAAAATCCCAAATTGGAGAATTCTTTGTCACAATGTTAAAAACCTAACAAGTGAATATAAATAGTAACAAATTTTGGGTTATTATAATTGTTTGATAAAGATACATGGAATTTGTATTTGGACGACAAAGAAGAGTATATTGTATATATATAGCTGGGAAATACAGTGAACCGAAGATAAGCTTCAACACAAAATTTGTCATTCTCTATTCACAAATACGTCTCAATAGAGTAATCCAGTTATTCGAAGATTCCAATATTTGCACATAATAACCATTTGCCTTTATAGCAAAACTATTTTTAACAGCACATATACATGAATGCATATACATGAATTCAAAAATTCAAATTTTCACATAATAACCATTTGTTTGTTTTCCATCTTAACTCTACAGCGAAACTATTTTTAAGGGCACATATACATGAATGAATGGTATTTTTTACCATTTGTCTATTTTCCCTCTTAATTAACTCTACAGCTAAACCATTTTTAATTAAATCTGCAGCTAGACCATTTTTAAAAGAACATGGTTTTTTTTAACAACACATATACATGAATGAATCCTCTTTATTAATGTAAAAGAATGGTACATAGTTTTAGTAAAGTTTGTCATAACTCTGCCCTATGATGAATGAACACATATAAAGAATTTAGACATGCATCGGTGCAAAAAGAAACCCTAGCTTCTAAGAAACCTAGTAGATTGCTAAGAGGGAGACCATAACCCTGTTGTTCCTTGGGATGTACCTCTGCCTCATCTCCTTACTCATTTTAACACACATGCATAGAATCTCTTTATGGGCTTGTTTATGGGCTTGAGGGAACCAACTTTGAATCTTGTCCAAAATAAATTTGAGTGTGTGGTATCCATTTAACCTGTGGTCCATAACATAATCCTTAGCAGGTTATGAAAGTTTGTATATCTCAAAAATATCCTCTCGTGGACTATGAGTTCGGTCTACAAAGGTACATCTGAACCCTTCCTGGGCCAAGGAAATTTCTCTAGTATTATCTTGACAATGGATATCGTCAAATTTAAATGTGTTAAAACTGGATGCCAGTTCCCAAACTCTCTGACATCATCTTTTCTCCCATGATTTTTGAACTGTTTGAGTACCCATGACCTACTCAAACACACATCATGCAATGAATAAATGGCATTAACGGAAATATTAATTCTAAATTCAAGAGAGGAAATGGCACCTACCTGCTTTCCTATGTTGTGTAAATGTCTACGAGCAGTCAAGTGCTTAATGCCAAGCGAAATGGCATGTTGTAGGCCACATATGAGCGATTTGTAATTGGTCAAAGTGCTAGTTACTTTGAAATTGTCATTCAGATATGCACTAAATTACTCAATTATATGTATATATAGATATAGGCAGGGGAAAAAAGACACAACATCATGAAGACCTAACATTTCCATTACAAGTGAGAACCTATTTGACACTTTCATTAGTGCAATCTTCATGAGTGTAAGCAGGGTTTCTACATGCAAGAAAATAACATATTTCTTACCCATAATCGGTTGGTACGTGCCCATCTTTATTTCTGATAAAATCTCAACTTGGAGAGTGAAAACATTGGATATTTGAACAACTATAATTGATCATTCCGAGTCTCTAATCACTTTAAATGATCATTCTGAGTTTCTATTCACTTCTTTTACACCATGCGGTGTGTACTTTTGACTTTCTATGGAAATTATTGTTTGGCCTACCATAAACACATAAGAAACCTTTTTTTAAAATTGTATCCACTTACAGAATTAATAAAATCCAAGAACAAATTAATACGCTACATGAGTTTAATCCCAACCAAATTAATCATTTTCTGGGAGGACGTTCTCATATTGGGTGGCGTTTAACATTAGAAGCGTAGCCCGCTCAACAATTCTTTCAACTAAATATTAAAAAAATAGAATGTGTAGATCAGGCATGGGAAAATCAACGTTAAGAGAATTAGTATGGGATTATATTTAAAGGTCACACAGAACACGTTGGCTCATGCATGGTCACATGATGGAATTAGATTAAACGTTGATAGAATTATAGTTAATGCTACTAGTGACATTATCAGAATTGGATGTTCAACTTGTGGCAATTGCAATTGAAATGTGTCTATAAATTGGTCAGGAATTAACGAACCAACCCATCTCCATCTCTCCTGAAAATACTAGATTGACTGCATCCATTAATCAGTTAGGAAATATGGCCTCCCAGTTGATAATGTGATTGACGCCTTGCTCATTAAAACCTCTGGTAGGATTAAGAACAAGCATACGATGGGGGATGATGTGTTTTTGGCACATAGAGGTGGCAACTGGGGCGTTGTGATTGCCTGGAAAATCCAACTAGTGACTATCCCGTCCAGTCTTACTGCCTTTAATGTCACAAGAACTGGGTGAGAAGTGGTGACCAAGGCCGTCCAGAAATGGCAATCTGTCAGGCATACCATGGACAAAGATATGTTCGTGCGAGTGCAGTTGTTTGGCATCAATAAAGCGGGAGGAGAGAAGAAAACAAATGTGATTGTGTCGTTCCAAGGCATGCATTTGGGAGGTAAGGACCAACACTTGAAAAAAATGAACGAAGTCTTCTGAGAGCTGGACTTGGCAGAGGACGAGTGCAACAAAATGACCTGGATCAAGTCTATGACTTTCTTCGGAGAGACGATTAAGAGCGTTACAGAATTGCCCGACAGATACAATTCCCACAAGACCAACTTCAAAATAAAATCGGATATCGCAAGATCACGGCTCTCCACAGAAGCCCTCGATGGACTGTTTGACAGGTTGGAGAAATAGCTCGGAAGAGCCTATGCACTTTTCTCTCCTTTGGGAGGGAAAATGGACGATATCGATTCCTTTGTGCGGCCCTTCCCTTATACAGTAGGAAACATCTTCGACATACAGTACAACGTGTTATGGAACAACCATGAGGACGAATGCCCCTACATTAAGTAGATGCAATAAATTTACGACTACATGGCTTCTCATGTCTCTTCTTCGCGCAGGGTTTCTTATGTCAATTATTTGGATCTCGATCTAGGCAGTGCAAAGAATGGAACTACCACCGTCAAAGACACCGCCGATAAGTGGGGCATATTGAAAGAAAAGTACCAGGACACCCTACCACTATCAGGAACTACCTATCCTGGTACTTTTCTTTCAATATACAATGCAAACACTCATTACTATAATAACAGGGACCTCATAAAAATAAAAATAAAATCAAAATCATAACAATAAACTTAATATAATAACGCTTTATCATTCAAAAAAGATACATGCTTTATAATAATGTTGTGGTAAACCATAGATATGTGCATCATAACAATAAACTTAATATAATAACATTCAAAAATCATATATCATTCAATAGTCATAACAATAAACTTAATATAATAACATTCAAAATCCAAAATTGGAGAATTCTTTGTCACAATGTTAAAAACCTAACAAGTGAATATAAATAGTAACAAATTTTGGGTTATTATAATTGTTTGACAAAGATACATGGAAGTTGTATTTGGATGACCAAAGAAGGGTATATTGTATATATATAGTTGGGAAATACAGTCAATAGAAGATAAGCTTCATCACAAAAGTTGTCATTCTCTATTCACAAATAGGTCTCAATAGAGTAATCCAGTTATTTGAAGATTCCAATATTTGCACATAATAACCATTTGTTTGTTTTCCCTCTTAACTTTACAGCTAAACTACTTTTAACAACACATATACATGAATGCATATACATGAATTCGAAAATTCAAATTTGCACATAATAACCATTTGTTTGTTTTCCCTCTTAACTCTATAGCTAAACTATTTTTGAGTGCACATATACATGAATAAATGGTATTTTTAACCATTTGTCTATTTTCCCTCTTAATTAACTGTGCAGCTAAACCATTTTTAATTAACTCTACAGCTAAACCATTTTTAAAAGCACATGGTCTTTTTTAACAAAACATATACATGAATGAATCCTCTTTATTAATGTAAAAGAATGGTACACAGTTTTAGTAAAGTCTGTCATAATTATGCCGTGTGATGTATGAACACATATAAAGAATTTAGACATGCATCGGTGCAGAAATCAACCCTAGCTTCTGAGAAACCTAGTAGATCGCTAAGAGGGAGGCCATAACCCTGTTGTTCCTTAGCTTGTACCTCTACCCCATCTCCTTACTCATTTTAACACACATGTGTAGAATCTCTTTATGGGCTTGTTTATGGGCTTGAGGGAACCAATTTTGAATCTTGTCCAAAATAAATTTGAGTGTGTGGTAGCCATCCAACCTGTAGTCCATAACATAATCCTTCGCAGGTTCTGAAAGTTTGCAGATCTGAAAAACCTCCTATCGTAGACTATGAGTCCGGTCTACAAAGGTACGTCCGAACCCTTCCTGGGCCAAGGAAATTTCTCCCATATTATCTTGATGATGGATATCGTCAAATTTAAATGTGTTAAAACTGGATTCTAGTTCCTGAACTCTCCGACATAATCTTTTCTCCCACGGTTTTTGAACTATTTTAGTACCCATGACCTACTCAAACACACACCATACAATGAATAAATGGCATTAACGGAAATATTAATTCTAAATTCAAGAGAGGAAAGGGCACCTACCTGCTTTCCTGTGTTGTGGAAATGTCCATGGGCAGTCAAGTGCTTAATGCCAAGCGAAATGGCATGTTGTAGGCCTCATATGAGTGATTTGTAACTGGTCGAAGTGCTAGTTACTTTGAAATTGTCATTTAGATATGCACTAAATTTTTCCAAAATATTACCATTGTTTTCCAAACAGATAATGAATCCGATACTTTCTTTTCCCGGTTCACATCTGCACACACCAGCATAATAGAGAATGGCAGATCCAGACTCACATCTTACTTCCATTTCCATTTCGATTGGCACAGTTCTGGTTCTTTGCACACTGTAACCAATGGATAATTGTCACTGCTATGAATGGATGATAGAGCCTTTCAGTTCTTTGCACGATGATATGAATGGATGATAAATCCTTTCGGTTCTTTGCACGATGTTGTGAGTTATGTAATGCAAGGCAAGATTCAGTTGGGAACATGTTAGCTGAAGATCGTTGTCAATGGCTAGCCTTATTGGCTGAACAGATTTGAATGAGGCCCAAGATTTAGTTGGGAACACAGTACGTGAAGGTCGTTTTCAACGGCTAGCCTTATTGGTTGAACAGATTGGAATGAAGCCCGTCCCTCTAGTTGGTTCAGGTGTTATCTATGCGTTAACCAAAACATTTTACTACATCCCGGTCAAGTAAATTTGTTGCCTTCTCTTCAAGCCCTTCTTTGAATCTTTCCACTTCATTCCCTCACACTCCTACTCTCATCAAACACCGAGGAAACATACATAGCCAATTATCCAAAAAATATGTATCCTTATCCAACACAAAGACACACCACTCAGAAGAACAACTCACCTTGGGTAGTGCAACCGACATAAATCCTCTCCCACATACATGCACTTTGATTCTCACCACCATCACTTTTTTCTTCAAACCTCTCAACCAAGTGAATGATATAGATATTAAGGATGTCGAGTGTCATGATGAGGCATGACTGATAATGGCATCTCTCACTCGTATTAGTATCTATAAGCCAACAACTTATTATGTATCAAATACAGTGCACCATTATTATGAAACTACTATCATCGGTGGTCTTCTCATAGGCTAACCTCATCTAGGAAAAACAAACTTCATTGGGAACATTATATAGGGAAAAAAAATCAACCTTGGGAACACTATATAGACATATCACAATCACAACATGGGACACCCCATTCATTTATTTCACTGTGCTTACCACTTTTTTTCTCGAGCATGCCATGGGTCATATACATAACAAATCGTCGTGTATAGTAGTAGCTCTCAGTTCAGCATGTCATCCCTCCACAAAATCTTATATAGCACCAGCTCGCAATTTGGCATGTCATCCCTCCACAAACATTAAATATTTATGCATACAACCCCACACCCTCAATTACATTACATATGATTGGGTTTCCATGTAGGTTATCATGGATCCTCAACTAGATATTGTGATTCACATTGCTAACAATACACATAGAGCACACTATATGTCCATTATGGTGTAGTTGCATGCATTGGATGCATGATTTCACTTCCATCACCACATCACCCTACAAGGGCCTCAATGCACAACAAGAAGCTCTCTCTCCTTCTATTCCGACTCTTTATCATACGATAATTACGAATTTATGTGTCTTGATTTAAATGGATCATACAATTCACTTCTCTTATGTTCCATCAACATTTATATAAATAGGGTCTGATGATGGCCCAATCCCACCACCTCCTTCTTTTCAATTCTGTGCGGCCCTTCCCTTAGAAAGAAATTTCTGCTAATTTTGTCTATCGAAATTAGAAATTTCTATGCTAAATGATGTTGTTTTTAATATTTCGTTCACTGACTATCTTTGCAAATGTTTTTCTAAACCATTTTCTATGCTTTATTTTCATCATTTTCAAAATTTTATTCTTAAACATTTATGTATGTCCTATGTAGGTTCAATATTGAATGCATCCATCCTTAACTAAATTCTTTGAATGATACACTTCAGAATGGTGTTATTGTTAAAGGGAGACCGTTATCTGGAATTTATTTTCCATGGCCAAACAGACACTTGCTCTTTTATTTTATAGGTAGGTTATTTATATTGACAAATATAATTTGCTCATTCCAAAAATTTATTTAGTCAATCTTCTGACATCATTTCTATGAGTTTATTATTCATTCGATTTGTATGTTTATGTAGGGATGAGGCCGAACTTTCTTAATTTTGTCAATTCCTAAATTCCTAATTTCATGTGGTGAAGAAGAGATTGGGACAAAGGTTGCAAACGGGGAAGATTTTAGCCTATTTATCTTTGGAAAATGAAATCTTTGTAAAAGGGTCATTAAAAAATCTGAAACAGAGCATGGTGCAACTTCAGAAACCAAAGAAGGTATGGATGTCTTGGTGTGTTTGAAGTGAAGTATGCGTACCACTTTTCTGAGCATTCTCTTTAAGACAAAAGAGCCTTTGATTAGGTGCAATTGTCATTTTATTTAATACCAAAGTCCATATTCTTTTTAAATTCCAACCTACATAGGACTATAAATTTGAAACTCTTGAGCTCAATATGGACGTTAGCAAATTTATAGTGATGACTAGAGAGTTTCCCTCGGAAGTTGGTTCTCAAATTTTGGTGGAAGTTATTCCCCTGGAGTTTTAATGATAAAATGGGTGTAGATGCAAGAGGTAATTTATTAACTAATTCAAGTTAGATATTACTTTGTTCTTATTAACCAATTCATGTTAGATATTACTTTGTGCATGTGTGGTTGGAATGTTCTTACTGGAAAGATTGGTGAATGAGAATGACTCTTGTATTTCTACATGGGAAGGCATTTGTGCAGAAATTTAAATGATTAGGTCCTCTACTTATGGTAATGCATTAGTTATATAGGCATTTAGTACTTGATTTAGTTGTTCTATCCTTATATGTTTTTCACTTAGGCGAAGGTTGTAGATTGTGAATTTAATAATTAATGTAAATTGTTGATTTTCTTCTTTGGGGAAACAAGATTATTTAGTTGGCTATGAGATTAGTTGTCACTTTTTATTACAGTTGACTATGAGGTGTGTCAACGCAACAAGGGAGAAACAGTCAAATATCCGGGCACACTACAACTGCTTCTGATTCCACCTACTATTTGGAAGGATATCTCTATGGACTTTATTACTGGCTTACCCAAATCGGGAAATAAATCAATCATAATGGTGGTTTTGGATCGCCTTTCCAAGTATGCTCATTTATGTGTTCTTCAACACCCATTTACTGCATCCACGGTGGCTCAACTTTTCATGGACTAGGTCTTCAAGCTTCATGGCATGCCGCACTCTATTGTTTCTGATCGTGACCCAACTTTCACAAGCAATTTTTGGCAAGAACTATTTAAGCTACAGGGAACCCAATTGCATCTCAACACATCTTATCACCCCCAGATTGATGGTCAAACGAAAGTTGTCAAGAAGTGTTTGGAAACATATCTGAGGTATTTTTCCTCTGAAAATCAAAATCAGTGGGCTCAATGGTTACCCCTAGCTGAATGGTGGTACAACACTTCCTACCATACAACTACATGCATGACTCATTTTGAAGCAGTATATGGACAGAAGCCCCCTTCAGTTCTCTCATACTTACCAGGTACCTCGAAGGTCCAGGTGGTTGACCGAACACTTACATTTCGAGAGGATATTCTTCGTACCCTTAAAGAGAACTTGGTTATGGCACATAATCTCATGAAGCAACAAGCAGATCAAGGTCGCTCTGAACAACAATTTGCATAAGGGGATCAGGTGTTTCTGCAACTGCAACCATACAAGCAAACTTCCCTCAAGGCCGAGCATTGTTAGAAGCTAGCGCCCAAATTTTATGGTCCTTATACAGTTCTCAAGCGTGTGGGACAAGTCGCCTATCAGTTAGCTCTACCCAGTCAGTCGAAGCTACATCTTTTTTTTCATGTTTCATGCTTAAAGAAGGTGATTGGAACTAGGTGCCAAATTTAAACCAACCTTCCCGAGTTAGCTGAAGAAGGATCCATTTGGCTACAGCCAGAAGAAGTTTTGGACCAGCGTGAGCATCGCCTGTGTCAGAGAACCATCAAGGAAGTGCTAGTCCAGTGGAAAGATACAACTCCAGTAGATGCCACTTGGGAACCAGCTACCATTCTATAGCAGTTTCCACATCTCAATCCTTGAGGACAAGGTTGTTTTTAAGGGGGCGGACATGTTAGGGTCCTAACCCACACATAGGTAGATCAATATATTCAGATGTAATAAAGGTCAATTTTAATAAGGCCTTTTAATAAAATGGAATAAGGTGGATGTAAGAAGACTTAATATAATCTTCTGCTTCTAGAAGGATCTTCCTCTAGATGCTTCTCTTGATAGAAATATTTAGTATAAATTGTTGGATCATATTGTCATTGATGCCAATGGTTTGATTGATTGATGTCAAGTGATTGATTGATGTCAAAGGATTGATTGACTAATGATTTATGTAATATAATATGTATTGTCCTTGATGAGAATGCATAGATGAAGATGGATCAATGAGTTGTCATTGATACATGATGAAGATGGATTGATGTGGTTCCATTGGTATATGATGCATTGTTGGAAAAATGTATAGATGACTCATTATTTTCTTTTCATGATTGATAAGGTGCACAAATGGATGAACTCCAAAGTGGTCCCCTTACGGTGAAAGCCCTCATGGGAAGACGCATTATGGATTGAGTTATCCTAGAAGAAAGGTTGGAGGACCCATATGAGGAATAACGAGATGAAGATCAAGGAAATTGTTGGTGAAACTATCCTAGATGGATAGTGCTTGTCATGCCATTTCTGGTGGTATGTGGAATGTCACATAACTCCTCCTGGTTTGAGAGTTATGGCCTTACGAAGATGA
>ML779384.1:453921-465863 GCA_009831015.1 Picea engelmannii
TAGTGCCCTAAGATATTGGGCCAAGTACTACTATTGGACCCCGCACATATATCAGAGAGCTATAGCACAGGGCAAACCCTTGTCTGTAGAACCTTTGAATACCTAACCCTTGGGGGATAGAAACATAAACAAATTAAAACAGACAAGATCTATTGTCGCGCAAATGTGTTTGGGTTGCCATGTAAATACACATTTCTTCCTGGTTAAGCATTTGGGGATTTCATCGTTGCAGTATTCTTCAGACCGGAGTATAACTCCGCAATTGTAAAAAAAATAAAAAAAAAGTCTGGAAATTTTGTCACCATTATTTGAGACCTATTCCATTGGATTCATCTCTTCGCCCTTATCACATTCATCCATATCATTTTTCGTCAAAATTTTTGACCCCGCCCGCCCCCTTTTCAGTTCACCCATCCTCATGGCCCATACCCGTAGCCAAGACCTGGAATCTCACTTCAACACCTTGCAATCTGGTTTCCCCGAGACCTAAAAAGAAGTGAAACAACTCAGTGCTACTATTGCCTCCATCGATACAACCATAAATACAACCATGCATTCCTCAATGGAGGAAGTCAAACAAGAACTGACCACCCAGCTTGAATCTGTCTTTGCATCACTCTGCACCAAACTGAATATCCCTACAGATGAACCTTTCTCTGAGGCACCTCCAAAGACTGAAGGTGAACATTCCTCCCATTCCCATACCTTTAAGCCCCATCACTTTCAACGTGACCTACGCCTTCCACGGGTGGATGTGACCAAATTTGATGGCTCGAACCCCATTTGGTTGGGTAACCCAAATGGAACATTATTTCTCTTTATACGGCATTATAGATGACTTGGCCAAACTCCGGTATGGTGTTCTCCATCTAGATCAAGAACGTTGGCAATGGTGGCAATGGAGAAAAACTTCCCGTCAAGGGTATATTACTTGGACCCAATTTGTGACTGAGATTTATGAATGCTTTGACATGGACATCAACCATTTGGGCCATTTGACAAAGTTGAAACAATCAGGAACAGTAGAAGACTTCATAGCTGTCTTTGAGCGCTTGGATTTTTGAACAGAGGGCATGACTGATGCTTTCTTTCGAGAGTGTTTTATCAGTGGCCTCACGGATGAGATTCGGTCCCATGTCCTCATGGCTCGACCCTCAAGTTGGGTGGAGGCTACTAAAAGAGATAAAGAAGAACAATTGGTTGTATCCTCTCAAAACCGAAAACCCTCCTTTATCCCTCACCCTAAACCTGTAAATCCCACTACTCCCTCCACCCCATTAAAGATTCAAAAATTGACCAGGGCTGAAATGGTTGAACGCCAACTCAAAGGCCTTTGTTATAATTGTGATGACAAATATTTCTCGGGCCACAAGTGTAAGGAACAAAATCTTTTTATGGCCATCTCTGGAGATATTTCGAAAGAGAGTGTTGAAACTCCCCTTATGTCTGAGTCATCTGAAATCACTGATATAACCCCTCCCTCAGACCCTCCCAAAGTGGAACCGGTCATTTCCCTCAACGCTCTCACTCAATTCTCCGCTCCCCAAACCCTCAAGTTAATCGGTTACATCAAGCATCGAAAGGTCATCATTCTGGTTGATAGTGGAAGCACCCATAATTTTATTCATTGTTGCATTGCCCAAGAAACTCATTGCTACATCCATGTCGTCAACAATTTCCAAATCATGATTGCCAATGGTGGTTCCATGAAATTTGGAGGGCATTGTGAAAATGTGTGTCTCCAAATCGGTGACTACCACCTAAAATCCCATATGTTGGTTATCGACATGGGTGGTTGTGACATTATGTTGGGTGCAGACTGGCTAAGAACTCTGGGTCCCATTCTCATGGATTTTAAGGCATTAACCATGCAATTCGACTAGGAAGGCCACCTATATAAATTTCAAGGCATCACTATTGGTTCACTTGAGGTCATTAGTTCCCATCGCATGTAAACGCTGCTCAAAAAAGGTCATTCTAGTGTCATTGCCCAACTCCATGCCATACAAGCAACAGAGACACTCCCGGTGCCGCAAGACCTCCAAGTCCTCCTTTCTAAACATCAAATGGTATTTTCCACTCCCCAAGGACTCCCTCCTTCCTGCAGTGTTCATGATCATTCCATTCCCCTTGTACTCGGAAGCCTTCCTCCCAATATCTGTCCATATCGCCACCCCTTTTCACAAAAAAATGAAATTGAGAAAATGGTCCAGGAACTCCTTAATGCAAGTGTTATCCGCCCTAGTACGAGCCCTTACTCTTCTCCTGTAGTCATGGTCCTGAAGAAAGAAGGTTCTTGAAGAATGTGTCCTGACTTCCATGCCCTCAACAAAATGACCATTAAAGACAAATTTCCCATTCCTGTCATTGATGACCTCCTGGATGAATTGAGTGGCACCCAATTCTTTACTAAACTTGATCTTCGCTCGGGCTATCACCAGATATGTATGAAAGAGGCAGACATTCCCAAGACGGTCTTTCGAACTCATGAGGGCCACTATGAGTTTTTGGTCATGCTCGTTGGCTTGTGTAATGCCCCCTCCACCTTCCAAAGCCTCATGAATCATGTCTTCCGTCCCTTTCTCCATCATTTTGTCTTAGTTTTCTTTGATGATATCCTCATCTATAGAAAAACCTGGACAGACCATCTTACTCATGTGGATCGAGTTCTCCATCTACTCTCTTAGCACCAACTTTTCCTAAAACAGTCTAAATGTGCTTTTGGTGCCTCAGAAGTAGAATACTTGGGTCATTTGGTTGGCAAGGATGGCGTTAGGGTGGATCTGAAAAAGATTGAAGCTATGCAAGATTGGCCGCACCCAAAGACTCTCAAAAGTTTGCATGGATTTCTAGGCTTAACAGGGTATTATCGCAAGTTTGTTAAGAATTATGGAAAGACTACAGCAACTCTCACTGCTCTCCTAAAAAAGAACTCTTTTACTTGGACTCCAGCCGCTGCTCAAGCTTTTCAAACCTTGAAGATAGCCATGTGCACCACTACGGTTCTGGCCCTTCCTGATTTCACAAAGACCTTTGTGTTGGAATGTGATGCCTCAGGGAAAGGAATCGGTGTTGTCTTTATGCAAGAGGGTCGACCTTTGGCCTTCACCAACAAGCAACTATCTGAAAGGAATCTGGGCAAACCCATTTATGAAAAGGAAATGTTGCCTATTCTACATGTCATTGATCTGTGGCGCCCTTATCTCTTGGGGAAACATTTCCAAATTAAGACAAACCATCAAAGCCTCAAGTACTTTCTGGAACAACGCATTTCCTCCCCGGAGCAACAAAAATGGGTGACTAAGCTCTTTGGATATGTTTATGAGATCACTTACAAGAAGGGAAAAGACAATGTGGTGGCGGATGCACTATCCCAAAAATATGAAGAAGAAGGATCCCTTTTTTCTCTTTCCTTCATTGTACCAGATTGGCTCCAAGCTGTGCGCTAGGAATGGATACAAGATCCCAAAAGTTGGCATCTGATCTAGCAATTGCAGACCAATGCTCCATCTCCCCCAGGGTACTCTTGGTTCTAGGATGAGCTTCGATACAAAGTTCATTTTTATTTAAGCAAACAATCAAAGCTTAAATCCACGGTACTTTCCGATCTTCATGCTACACCCACAGCAGGGCACTCCGGGTTCAAAAAAACCTATGACAGGCTCAAACGTTCTTTTTTCTGGGATGGTATGAAACATGACATCCGTAATTTTGTTGTTGAATGTGAGGTGTGTCAACGCAACAAGGGAGAAACAGTCAAATATCCGGGCACACTACAACCGCTTCCGATTCCACCTACTATTTGGAAGGATATCTCAATGGAATTTATTACCGACTTACCCAAATCGGGAAATAAATCAGTCATAATGGTGGTTGTGGATCACCTTTCCAAGTATGCTCATTTATGCGCTCTTCAACACCCATTAACTGCATCCATGGTGGCTCAAATTTTCATGGACTAGGTCTTTAAGCTTCATGGCATGCCGCACTCTATTTCTTCTGATCGTGACCCAACTTTCACAAGCAATTTTTGGCAAGAACTGTTTAAGCTACAGGGAACCCAATTGCATCTCAACACATCTTATCACCCCCAGACTGATGGTCAAACGGAAGTTGTCAACAAGTGTTTGGAAACATATCTGAGGTTTTTTTCCTCTGAAAATCAAAATTAGTGGGCTCAATGGTTACCCCTAGTTGAATGGTGGTACAACACTTCCTACCATACAGCTACACGCATGAATCCTTTTGAAGCAGTATATGGATAGAATCCACCTTCAGTTCTCTCATACTTACCAAGTACCTCGAAGGTCCAGGCGGTTGACCAAACACTTACATTTCGAGAGGATATTCTTCGTACCCTTAAAGAGAACTTGGTCATGGCACAGAATCGCATGAAGCAACAAGAAGATCAAGGTCGCTCTGAACAACAATTTGCAGAAGGGGATCAGGTGTTTCTGCGACTGCAACCATACAAGCAAACTTCCCTCAAGGCCAAGCATTGTTAGAAGCTAGCGCCCAAATTTTATGTTCCTTATACAGTTCTCAAGCGTGTGGGACAAGTTGCCTATCAGTTAGCTCTGCCCAGTCAGTCGAAGCTACATCTTGTTTTTCATGTTTCTTGCTTAAACAAGGTGATTGGAACTAGGTGCCAAATTCAAACCAACCTTCCCGAGTTAGCTAAAGAAGGATCCATTTGGCTACAGCCAGAAGCAGTTTTGGACCAACGTGAGCATCGCCTGTGTCAGAGAACCATCAAGGAAGTGCTAGTCCAGTGGAAAGATACAACTCCAGTAGATGCCACTTGGGAACCAACTACCATTCTGCAGCAGTTTCCACATCTCAAGCCTTGAGGACAAAGTTGTTTTTAAGGGGGCGGACATGTTAGGGTCCTAACCCACACATAGGTAGATCAATATATTCAGATGTAATAAAGGTCAATATTAATAAGGCCTTTCAATAAACTAGAATAAGGCAGATGTAAGAAGACCTAATAGAAGCTTCCGCTTCTAGAAGGATCTTCCTCTAGATGCTTCTCTTGATAGACATATTTAGTATAAATAAGGGTCGAGGGTATGAAAACCCTAGATTGGATATTATTGTAACAGAGCACTTCTCGACTGGAGGTTGCCCCCTTGAAGAGGCCCGTGAACATTGCTTTCTGAATCAAAGTGTTATTTATGTTGTTATTCTTATATCATTTATGTGTTATTGTGGAGATTATGTTGGTTATATTACTGTTATTCTGCCATTTCTAGCATTTTATTTCTGTTCTGCATACTTTTTATATCTGGTATATTACATCAAGAAATGGTGTGCCCTCCTTCAGCCAATTCGCCCAATTGAAGAATAAAATAGTTATGCAGAAGAAAAACCTCCAATATTTATGCAAAGGGGTGCTATGGGACCAATAATCACTTCTGAAGTGGATTCTCCTATAGATCTATCCTCCTCCAAGAAAATATAAGTCTTATTCCTCCACTGGTGCTCCCTTCTTGCTGGAAAAACTCTACAATTGTGCCTTTCTTGCACAAATGACTTCTGAAATGGATCTGGATTGGATAGAATGGTGAGGGAGGAATATTTCACCTCCTTGGCCAAGCTTGGACCAAGAATAGAGGGATCTTTCACCTCCTTATTGGTCTCTAGGGTTTCTTGACTCAAAACCCTCAAAATGTAAGTTGCATAGCTCAAGAGATCACAATAAGAGAAGAGCATGAATGAGGAGTGAGGCGCCCTCCTCTCTCTTTATACCTCCTAATCTAATTCTCAATTGAGTTTCTTTATGATTTTTACTAAGGTTGTGGTTTCATTTTTTCCTTAAGTCACTTAACCTTTTCTTTTCTTCATAAAAGTCACTTTAATCAAATAACATTAATTGTTTAAGTAACCTTTAGCACCTCATAACCCCTTTTTACCCATTGGACTATAGTCTAGAGGGGTGACTAGACTACTTAGTCCTCCTTTGTTCTTGTCAAGGGGAGGGTAACATTACAATATTATTAGTGGAGGCCATTCAATGTAAGGTGGACTAGGTCCACTATATTATTAAATAAGGCCCATTATGGTAGTTAGATATAATAAATAGGATTTCTAGAAGATTCATGCTCTAGAATGTTCCTAAAAGATAGAGAATGCTATATAAATAAGTGAAAGCAATGTATTGAAACATGGTGAAGAATATTGTATTTTTACAGGAAAGTATTGTTTGAGGAGTGTTATCCTTCCACGGGGATTAATATATGGTGTTACCCTACCTCAAGGGTTTTGACTATTTCTTGTATTCAATATTTGGTGAATGGTTTGGTGTATTCTTGTTGATATTGTGGGTTTATTTTGAGATTTTTGTTCAGATCTATTCATGCACTTAACAATTGGTATCAGAGCACTTTCCTTTGCCAAAGAAGGGAATAAATTTTTGGGTCATTTTGCATATTTTTCAAAGGAAAAAAGGGGGCGACACATTTCAGACTCATTTCTAAAAACTTTTAGCTCAGAATTTGCAGAAAATAATTGGATATTTAAATTCCTCTCGGAAAAATACCCAATTTCAAAAAAAAATCATCTGAAACAGAGTCTGAGAAGTAAAGTTATGAGCATTTAAATTGAGTCATTTTTTCAGTTTTTTTTTTTTCGAAAAATGTCGCACAATTTGCACAGTAAGTTATTTTTAAGCTTTAATTTTTGTTGAAGATTTATTCCAAGAAAGATGCTTTTTACTGGAAGAGATGATGGTCCTAGTATTGAAGAATTTATACAAATTCGGAATGGAAAGAGCAGTGGAAATCTTTTGTAGACTGGGGTTTCAAAGATGATGCTTTCATATGGCGGAAATCATTTGGCATTATGAGAGGATGTCATTTTCTGGGGAAGCACTTAAAATATTAAGTTTAGACAAGTGGTCTCATATGAAGTGTAAGGATAAAGACATAACCAAGGGTTTATTTTCATGTGGCAAATCTATATTACAGGTTCATGGTTGTATTCATAAAGAAAATGTAATTGTTTCTACTAACCCTAGTTGCCAACAAAATTTTATCAATGTTCAATTGGTTAATAGATTGCAAGTTCCTACAAAGAATATCCAAAGCACACAAGTTGAGGGTAAAAATATTCAAATTTTTACAGATTTGAAGCTCACTATAGATAAATATGTGTTGCATTCTAATTTCCATGTTATAGATATGGGTGATGTGGATATTGTTTTGGGATATCCTTGGATGGAATCAGTTGGAACAATTAACATTAATGTGCAAAAGAAGTTTCTAAAACTTTGGTACAAGAAAAATAAAATCACATTGCAGGGTGTGTCTCTTAGTTAGAAAGATGGGCCCACGGCGACTAGCAAAGAAGTTATTTCCAAGTCTAAAGTTGAATCAGAGGCAGACATAGTCTACTTGTAAAAGGAGATGAATCAAAACCACAGGAAGGACACAATAAGGAAGCTAAGGAGGTCATTGACTCACAAACACAATGTGTTGCAAATTTGACAAAAATGAAACAGATTGCTACAATTTGTATATCACCATCCACATCATATAGAGAAACAACAGTCATCAAGGAAACGACGTGAGCATCAACACACTTATGCACCAGCAGGGAACTAGGAAGGAAACCAATCAAGAGGTGAATGGAGGACTACTAGGATTACAGGAAGACATCGATCTCGAGAAACAATCTCGTGGCAAACCTGACAAGATGCAAAGAAAGATCAAGGTCACAAAACAACAATTGGACATCACGTTCAGCTTCCATTAGGATGGATGGATGGGCATACTTGGTACCATTTGGCTACATTTCTTAGCCAATCATATTGTATGGTCACGTGTTACGATGGAAAAACATGTGAAGGGGGATGGAATGTAGTATACCTAGGGAGGTAATATGGGGTACCTAGGGAGGTAACCAATGGGAATGTGGTTATGTATTATTAGTGGAGGCCATTCAATGTAAGGTGGAATAAGTCCACTATATTATTAAATAAGGCCCATTATGGTAGTTAGATATAATAAATAGGCTTTCTAGAAGATTCATTCTCTAGAATGTTCCTAGAAGATAGAGAATGTTATATAAAGAAGTGTAAGCAATGTATTGAAGCATGGTGAAGAATATTGTATTTGTACAAGCAAGTATTTCTTGAGGTGTGTTATCCTTCCATAAGGATTAATATATGGTGCTACCCTACCTCAAGAGTTTCTCTATTTCTTGCATGTTGAATATTTGGTGAATGGTTTGGTTATTCTTGTTGAGATTGTGGGTTTATTTTAAGATATATTATCATATCTATTCAGATACTTAACAATCAAAGTGAGGTTATTGAATTGATCTTTCTTACATGTAGGAAGAGGAAATCCAACAACAAACTAAAAATTCCCTACATAAATTTATTAGGAAAAACCCAACCCAAAAGGACAAGGACATTTTTACTTATGCCATAACATATTCAAAGCTAGACCAGAGTAAAGGTCTCTCGAAGAATATAATTGAATATTTTAAATAGACACTATATTATGAAAACACAACTTTTGTGTGTTGACTTTGTCAAGACATCATCCATATGAAAGGATATTTCCCAGAGGTAAAGATTTTAAAGGAAAAAAAATTAAAGATCAACAAATTGAACTTATGGAAGGAGTTAGTGACAAATCCCTAATGGGTGGAATCAAATAAATATGTATGAGAATCTCACTTTATAGCTTTGGTAATAACCATGTCACACCTTTGAAAGGTGTGATTTTGATACAAATATAGCCATGGCTAAGAAGCCTACATCTCCACCACTTATTTCCTCATATGACTAAACTCCATGTGGGTCAAGAGGGGACATGATTCAAATAATTCACACTAAGAAAAAGAGCCAATCCCTCTATTAATGAAGCCATATGATGCAATTTAACATTGTTTTTTATTTTGATAACATCAAATCATTCAATTGGATTGATAAGGATTGATAAAAATAAGGAAGAAAAAATTAGAATTTATTTTATCATGTCAATTGACAACATCCTAGTAAAGAGATTAAAAAATTATTCCTCTCTTTAAATGACGATGGGGAGTGTAATGATTATTCTAGCTAAGAAACATTCCCCTTAATGCAACCAAGAGATGAAGAAGCTTCTTAAAGGTTAATATTAATTAACAATCTAAGTGATCTTAAACATTAAGATTAGAAAGACAAATTTAGTGAAAGAGAAAATGATAGGATTAAATGACAACTTAAAAGATAAATCAAGGACTTGGAATAACATACAACTTAACCAAGGTAAGAGTAAAACACAATTAAAGTAAAATCTAAAAGACTATAGAAAGGTCAAGGAGAGTGGGATGGTTTTGGGACATAGTTGGCATCTTCTTCAAATCATCGTTCCTTGAATTTAACCCTTTTCGAATATATTAATTAACAACCTAAGTGATCTTAAACATTAAGATTACAAAGACAAATTGAGTGAGAGAGTAAATTGATGGCTTTGGGACATAGTTGGCATCTTCTTCAAATCATCGTTCCTTGAATTTAACCCTTTTCGAATATATTAATTAACAACCTAAGTGATCTTAAACATTAAGATTAGAAAGACAAATTTAGTGAGAGAGTAAATGATAGGATTAAATGACAACTTAAAAGATAAATCAAGGACTTGGAATAACATACAAATTAACTAGGGTAAGAGTAAAACACAATTAAAGTAAAATCTAAAAGACTATAGAAAGGTCAAGGAGAGTGGGATGGTTTTGGGACATAGTTGGCATCTTCTTCAAATCATCGTTCCTTGAATTTAACCCTTTTTGAATATATGTTTATTAACCCTAGTTAGGGTGAGATTATCAAATCTCCCCCTCGCATATGGGAAAAGGAAATCCTACAAAAAAAAATCAAAAATTCCCTTAGATTGTTTTAGGAAAAATCAACCCAAGATGATAAGGGTATTTTCACCTATGTCATAATCAATGCAAAACTAACCTAAGTAAAGGCCTCCAAAACAAGGTCATTCACCATTTAAATAGACCCAAGTAGACTTTGTATAGAGACAATTCATATGAAGGAATCTTACCCAAAGGATTTGTAGTCCAAAAATCCAAAGAATAACAAATTGGGTTGGTGGAAATCCAAAGAATAGCAAATTGGGTTGGTGGAAGGTCCTGATAACAAATCCCTAGTGGATGGTATCTAACTAGGATGTAGAGGTATCTCATATTATAGTTCAAGTAAATAACCTTTTTCACATCCTCTAAGGGGTGTTGTGTCGATATAGTCACGACTAAGCAATCAATCCTTCTTGTTGTGTCGATATTGTCACGACTAAGCAATCAATCCCTCCACCACTTGTTTCCTTGTATGACTACTTTTCATGAGGGGTGAAAGGGAGCATGATTTAGATAATTTGGACCAAGAAAGGGAACCTATCCCTTTGATCAAGTGGGATGATGCAATGTTATTACCCTTTTTTGAGACTATAATAGAGTCAATTTAATCATTGAGATGGATATAAATAAGGAAGGAGAAACAAATAACAAGGCAACCTATTAATTTGCAAGCAAAATTCTTGGTGAAGAGGTTCATAAAATGGATACCTCTGCTTAAATGTTGTAAATCATCAAATTAGTTAATTGTCCTTCGATATTAAAAATTTGCAATTAGACATACAACTTCAAGTAGAGAGTTAAAAGTTGAATATGTAACTCCATATCTAACCTTTATATAAGTCAAAATATTAAACGTTGAGCCCAAAAAAAGACACATCCTACAATTTGTACATTTTTCTAATACTAATGTAATCATTTTACCTTGAAAAAAATTCCAAAATCAACAAATAAAAAGTCTTATTATAATACACCACAACATTCTTAAGTTCAAACTTTGATGGGTGCATAGTTCTTATGTTTGTGTGAAGTAAGACATTTCACCTCTTAAAATTAGCTTTCTTATCTCAATAAAAGATTAAGATATACATAATAAACCAAATTAATTAGCTTTCTTATATCACTAAAAGATTAAAATATACATAATAAACCAAATTAATTTTAATAGTAATTAATAAAATACTTTATCTTTACTAACTCTCTTAACAATTTTGTAAAATATTTTTTTTAATAAAAACAAATATATTTACATTATAAAAAAGTTGCAGCTGCACTATTCAACAAACATATAAATTACGTGTTCTTCAAAATTGCCATAAACAAGTTGCGGGAGAGTCTATATCTAAAAATAAGTTTTGCTTACACATTTAACTGGAGTCATAATTTTTTATTATTTTATAAATTTACTTTTATTTAAAAAAATAAAATTAATTTTATTTTTTAAATCATTTAAAATATAAAATTATATTTATTTAAAAAATTTAATTTATTAATTTTATAAGGTATCTTCTAGTTCCTGCTAAAGGCAAGCGGGACTTTATCATTCGATTAAGTGTTATTAGTCCCTGCCAAGGCAAGCTGGACTCTAGCATTCGATTCAGCCTTGAATCGACATGAGTTCAGGTTTGACTTTAATATATTTATAACATTTTTTTAGTATAGTTTGTAAAAAAAATTAATTAAATAATTTATAAATAAATATTTATTTAAAATCTTATCAGATTTGAAGTCTTATTGTTGGATTTATTCATTTCGATGTATTTTTTCGGTTAGTATAGTTTGTAATTTTTTTAATTAAATAATTTAAAAATAAATATTTATTTAAAATTTTATAAGATTTGAAATCTTATTATTGGCTTCACTCATTTCAATGTATTTTTTTCATTTCCTATCCTAACTTGTAATATGCAATTTTTTTCATTTTACTTAAGTTTTAAGTTTATTGTTTTAAGTTTATTGTTGTTGAATTGCATTTTTAGATAACTTATGCTTTAAGTTTGTTGTTGTAGAATTCCATTTTTAGATAACTTAGACTGTATTGCACCTCTATGTCACCTAAGCAAATATACTAATCTGATTTACATGAT
>ML779384.1:495236-508457 GCA_009831015.1 Picea engelmannii
CCTTCAAATCCATGAGAATGGGACCCAAAGTCCTTAGCCAGTCTGAACCTAATACAATGTCACAACCGCCCATGTCGATAGCAAACATATGAGATTTCAGGTGGTAGTCACCAATTTGGAGATGCACATTTTCACAACGCCCTACACATTTCATGGAGCCGCCATTGGCAATCATGATTTGAAAATTATTGATTGAGTCGATATAGTAATGAGTTTCTTAGTCAATGTGGCAGTGAATAAAATTATGGGTGCTTCCACTATCAACAAGAATGATGACCTTCATATGCTTGATGTAACCAATTAGCTTGAGGGTTTGGGGAAAAGAGAAGCCAGTGAGAGCATTTAGGGAAATGACCAGNATCCTCTTCCGAAATATCCTCCGAGATGGCCATAAAAAGCTTTTGTTCCTTACACTTGTGGCCCGGAAAATATTTGTCATCGCAATTATAACAAAGGCCTTTGAGTTGGTGTTCAGCCATTTCATCCCTGGTCAATTTTTGGATCTTTAGTGGAGCAGAGGGAGTAGTGGGATTTACTGGTTTAGTGCGAGGAATAAAGGAGGGTTTCCGGTTTTGAGAAGATACAACATGTTGTCCTTATTTATCTCTTTTAGTAGCCTCCACCCAACTCTAAGGACGATCCATGAGGACATGGGCATGAATCTCATCCTTGATCCCCCTGATAAAACATTCTCAGAAAAATGCATCGGACATGCCCTATGTCTGAAAAGCCGGGCGCTCAAAAGGAACTATAAAGTCTTCCTTTGTTTTGGATTGTTTCAACTTTTTCAAATGGCCTAAATGGTTGGTGTCAGTGTCAAAGTGTTCATAAAGCTCTGCCACAAAGTGTGTCCAAGCAATATACCCTTGATGGGAAGTTTTTCTCCATTACCACCATTGCCAATGTTCTTGATCTAGATGGAGAACACCATACCGGAGTTTTGCCAAGTCATCTGTAATGCGGTATAAAGAGAAATAATTTTCCATTTGGGTTACCCAATCAATGGGATCTGAGCCATCAAATTTGGTCACATCCACCCACGGAAGGCATAGGTCACGCTGAAAGTGATGGGGATGAAAATTATGGGAATGAGAGGAAGTTTCATCTTCGGTATGTGGAGGTGGGTCAGATAAAGGGTTATCTACAAGGATATGCAGCTTGGTGTAGATCATTGAAATGAAAGATTCAAGATGGGTAGTCATGTCTTGTTTGAGTTCCTCGATTGAGGCGATGATGGAGGACTGCATGGTGGTATTGATGGCGGAAACATTGGCACTGAGCTATTTCACTTCTTGTTGGGTCTCTGTGAAATTAGATTGCAAGGTATTGAAGCGATCTTTCAAGTCTTGGCTATGGGTATGGGCCATGATGATGAGGGAACCGAAACGAGGCAGGTGGGGTCAAAATGTTTTTTGAAAAATGATATGTATGAATGTGATAAGGGCAAAGAGATAAATCTAATGGAATAGGTCTCAAATAATGGTGCAAAAATTTCCCGACTTTTTTTTTTTTAATACACCTGCAGATTTATACTCTGGTCTAAAGAATACTACAGTGATGAAATGCCCAAATGCTTAACCAGGAAGAAATGTGTAGTGATTTCGCAACCCGAACACAGTTGTGTGGCAATAGATATTGTCTGTTTTAATTTTTTTGTTTCCATCCCCAAGGGTTAGGTATTCAAGGGTTCTACAGATAAGGGTTTTCCCTATGTTATAGCTCTCTGATATACGTGTGGGGTCCAACAATAGTACTCGGGTCAATATCTCAGGGAACTAACTAAAGAGACTAGACCGTACCCTTAGTCGTACTACCCGACTACCCAGGTACTAGAGAGTATATTCCCGAGTGATTTTCTCAGTGGCACTATAGAAGTCAGGCGACCGATCGGTTTATATAAAGAGGGCTTCAGAAAATCTAGGTCGATCTGTACACAGGTGTTTTATGATGCGCTACCACTCGAAGGGGTACCAACATGGGTTACAAGGGTGGCCAATAAATGTGTGCTTAAGTACCACTTGTATTTCCTGCGTGTATGAATCCCTCAACCATGTGTTTATGCGTGTAACGACATATCTATGTGGCTTAAAGACATCGGAATACGTCTCTACCCCGGAAAAAAATTTAACCCACAATTTCTGCCGAGGAAAGTGCTCTAATACCACTTGTAATATTCCAGATATAAAAAGTATGCAGAACATAAATAAAATGCTAGAAATGGCAGATAAACAACAATATAACCAGAACAACACCACAATAACACTGAAATGATATCAAAATAACACCAGAAAGAGCACTTTGATTCTGAGAGCAATGTTCACGGGCCTCTTCGAGGGGACAACCTCCAGTCGAGCAGAGCTCTATTACAATAATATCCAAGATAGGGTTCTCATACCCTCGACTCCTATTTATACTAAATATGTCTATCAATAGAGCCATCTAGAGGAAGATCCTTCTAGAAGTGAAAGCTTCTATTAGGTCTTCTTACATTCGACTTATTCTACTTTGTTGCAAGGCCTTATTAATATTGACCTTTATTACATCAGAATACATTGTTCTACCTATGTGAGGGGTTGGGTCCCTAACACCAAGGGAATATTATAATATTATTCCTAAAAGACTAAGGTATGGATATAAATCATGTTATCCTAAGTTCCTTTGGGAAAGGAATGAATTACAAGTGGAACTCATGAAGCTTCATGATGACAAGTGTCTGGTAGGGGACATGCAAATATAATTGAGAAAGCTTGTCATTCTTGGGGGGGATTCTTCCATTCACCATCGCATGGACGGTTTTGGCCATTCACAAGCCATTCAATCATTCCATCCATCATGCACGCACACCTTGAGCAGTAATTGATACCCTTCCTGTGAGGAGGAGTGCACATGCACCTCCTTGTTAAGAGAAGCACGCCAAAACCTTCCTGTCACTAACAATGCATATGTACCCTACCCGTAGGATGTTGTTGTCTTTACCTATTACTTACTTGAATGTTGTTGCTACCATCACTTAAACCTGACCTGGACTTTGTTGTTTCCATCACCAGTTCCATACCCAAAAAAAAAATTGTTGTTTTCACCTGAACCTGTACTTGGTTGACTTAAGAGTTGGATTGAAAAGGTGGGTTGTCAGGCCTGTGGATTGAAGAGGCAAGTTGTCAGGCCCATGAGATTTTCTCTCTAGGTGAGAGAATTATTGGGAATTGATTTACTGAGGAAGCCCAACTGCAGCTACATTGCTCGAAGACCTCCTGTTCGACCCATAGTTAAAGCCCTGGAAGGAAGTGGGGAAATCGAAGGACCGTTGAGCAGAGAAGGGGCACATTTCCTGGGGTGGGACATGCATGTGGGGAATGAGAGACTATAGGTTGTTAGTTTGAGTGGCACCTGGGATGAAATCCTTCATTTTGTTTGTATAATATCAGTCTAGTTAGAAATCCCTTTACCTGGGTGGAGTTTAGTCCCAGTTCGAGGGTGACCACTGCTGAGAGTTATGAGCAGCGTGGTCTAAGGTTGGGAGGATTGTGGAAGGTCTGCACATAGTTGGTGATCTTCTATCAAATATATGTATCAATTGTGTGTTATTTTACATGTTTTGTATTTATACATGTGTTTATGTTTATGGGTTTTGCTTGTGTATGATGCATGTATATTTTTACTGTTATTTCCACACAATTCTAGGCATATTCCCAGAGTATTTGTATATGTTTATAAGTTCGTATACAGTCCATAAGTTTTCCATAGCATAGCCCAATAGAAGGATGGGGATGTCTAAATATGGTCTCAGAGCTTAGTAAGAGTGTTTTATGGAGTAGCATGGCCCGGCCTAAGTGGCTGGGGATGTTACAAATTGGTATCAAAGCTCCATTTTTCAACACTGAGCCTGGATGGGCCATGTAAATGGAAATTTGAGAGCACACCTTAACTGTGTTTGAAATCTCAAGAGGTTTAGCGGTTCGGGAAACCACGAAGATTGTTGGATTGAGTTGCCAGATTAGAATTGGACCATTGGATCAAACCCATACGACAAGAGAGTGCACTATAGAGGAGATCAAATCCTAGTTGTTGGATCTGAGCACAGAAGAACGAGGACCATAGGATCAAGGTAAGAAGTAGGGATGTTAAACCCCCAAGTCCTTCAGACTTCGCCACTCCAACTGTTTTAAGTCTTTTGTCATGAAAGAGGGAAAAACCCCAAAGCTCCAAAGTTTTGGAGTGAATCTACGTCGTAGATCACGGGGAGCAATGCTTGACTATTGAATTTGTCTAAGGAAATATCTGAGCCATCATATTTGCATGCAGGAAAACATGAGCCGTATATCTCACGACGGTTTGGAGGTTCGACACTCTGGGAGAGATGAGTTCTTGTGTTTCCAGAAGGAAAATCTTCCAAAGTCCCGAACTCCGAAGTGAATCCTGACCATTGGTTGTTAAGGGCACGTCTCAACAGATTAGCGAGTGTTCGGAAGTACGAAAATCTATAGGATCGTGGGTGAAAAGTGTTCAAGCGTGAAAATTCCTGAAGTCCTAAACTCCAGAGTAAATCTAGATCATTGGTTGTCAGAGACATGTGTCAGCAGATTAGCGAGTGTCCGGAATTTAAACAATCCGAAGAATTGTGGATAAAAGGTGTTGTTGCGAGAAAATTTCTGAAGCCCTGAAGCCTGAAGTCCCGAAGTCCCGGAGAACTAGAATAACATAGCATGCTGACGTCACCTAGGGTGATGTGGACCCATATTATGTGTGCCACATTTCATCCTGTTACATGTTTTAACAGACCTTTTGTGCCAATTGGAACTTGACATATGTCACCCGTCGATTGGGCCACGTGTCATCTCCATATTTTTAACATGTAGAACCTCTGGTCCGTAGTTTCTAAGCTGACTTCGGAAGTTCAAAAATTCAACATTCGGGGAAATTGGAGTATGTTGTTGCAAGAACATTCGAAGCGCGAAGCTTCGAAGAGTCTCTCCGAGAGTTCACCAGTTCGACGTTCGGGGAACTTAGCGTGTTGTGTGGTCCAAACCTCTGAAGCCCTAAGCAGCGGAGCACCGGAGTAATGAAACACCGAAGTGCCAGTCCAAGAGTTCGCTAGTTCAGTGTTCGGGAGAACTCTGGTGTTATGTTAGCAAAGCTCACAAAGTTTCGAAGCACCAGAGCCCCGAAGCTCCGAATAAGTACCATTCAAGAGTTCACCAATTCGGCATTCGAGGGAATTGGGATGTGTTGAAGGAGAAACCTTTGAATCCTGAAGTTTCGGAGCCCCAAAGTCTCGAAGCTCTGATTAAGCGCCTTTCATCTAAGCGCTTGGTCATAGCCCGTGGTCATATGAGATTTTGGCCGAAGTAAAGGGGGATAGTGCCTGAATTTGTTTTTTTATTTTAAAGATAGAAAGGGGCTTTGAGAAGGAGCTCGCGGGTTTTTGATTTGTATTGACCTACATTGGAGAGAAATCACAGGATCCTGTGAACCTTAAGAGAGGATTCAACATGGTTCCAAGAGCTAAATCGATTTCCGAAGAAGATCACTTGTACAAGGATTGGCCTCATGGAAAGGACAATTTTTCAGATAACCATAACTTTCTGTTCAAGACTCAAAATCGAGCATGGAAGCAGGAATTGGAAAGATCTTGGACAATAGAATATAACTATTCACCCAGAAAATTGATCTGGACAGTCAATTTCTTAGGAAATCAGAATAAAGAAGTCTGATATATTATTGAACCAGAATGGTTCATAATTTCATGAAATTATTGAGTCAATTAGCCTGACAAGTTATGTTGGCTGCACATTTTGCAGAGTTAACCGAAATTATATCAGACCAGGATCAACACATAGTACAAAGGGATGGAAGATACATAGGGGGCGTACATTTAGGAAGATGAGATCAGAGGGATGGATGTCCATATGGGTATTGAAGGTACAAACTCAATTGGACATGGAGAAGGAAAGGAAGAAAGCATGAACATGGTAGAGACCATTAAAAATTTGCAAAAGGAGGTCCAAATTTATAAATATGATAATGAAAGGCTTATGAAAGCCAAGGAACAACAAGAGGACTTCAACATAAACTTAATGTAGAGCTTGGACATAATAGAAAAGAATATGGATAAGGAGAATGGCTCTAGAAAATTAGGAAGTCACAGGTCTCCTGATGAGAAAGGAAGAACAAAAAGTGTTAGTAGACATCACCATCACTCCCCAAGGAATTCCAATAGGAGAGCACCCAGTAGCTCAAGTCCATCCACTGTCAGGAAGCATAAGAAGAGGGTTGGGGTGGATGAGATACAAGGAGAAATGAACAAAACAAAACATCCTACATTTGATGGTGAGCACAAGAAGGATGAAGATGCAGAGACATGGTTGCTAGGAATGAGAAAGTATTTTTCAATTACATAATTACTCTTCACACGCAGAAGGAATAATTTCCATTTATCATCTCAAGGGAAAGGCATCCATGTGGTGGGACCAATTTTTGCAGGTGCAACACATTAAGGAGAAAATTGTTACTTGGAAGGAATTCAAGAAGTATTTTCAAGAGAAATACTTGACTAAGAGATACTATGACAAGAAAATGAAGGAGTTATTTGATCTCAAGATTGAGAGTATGACCATAGATGAATATGAAAGAAGGTTTTTAAAACTGCTAAAGTATGTTTCTTTCATCATGGATGAGATAGTTAAGATTCAAAGGTATTTGAGTGGATTTCCATCATTCATCAGTGACAAGATACAATATGATGATCCCAAAACATTGGAGGAAACCATAAGGCAAGATAAATTCCTTTATGATCAGCATAAAGGAAGGCCAACTTTCCAAAAATATTGAGAAGACAAGAATAAATACAAGATGGAACAGAGGAAGAAGGGGATTGAGCCACCATTCTTCATAAATAATTCTCAAGGACAACCAACTTCTTGAGAATCCAGAACGATTGAGACAGGGGGGAAAATCCCAAGGAAGCCACCTATTCAATGTTGGGGTTGTAAGGGAGATCATATGTATAAATATTGTCCCCACGGAGGTGAAAAGGTGCTAACTATTCACAATGTACAACAAGTAGAAACAGTGGAGGACATGGGAAGAAGTGTACCTAGGATCTATGTAGCCTTGGACAACAAGCAAGAAGAGTTTCAATCAAATATGATTGAAGTGGAAGGTATGATCAAGAACCAAGCCATTGATATTTTAATTGATTCAGGAGCTAGTCATAGTTACATAGATCCCAAGATTGTGGAAAAATTGCATTTTCCAAGAAGCAAGCATGGAAAATCTTGGTTGGTGCAGCTGGCTACCAGAGCCAAAATAAAAGTTAATGAGATGGTTAAGTCATGTCCAATGGACATGAATGGACTAAGCACAAGAGAATATTTGAACATCTTGCCTTTAGGTTTCTACGACTGTCTAATTGGTATGGATTGGATGGACCAACACCATGCTATCCTAGATTGTTATAATAAAGAATTCACTTGTTGGGATGGGGAAGGGAACCTAAGCATAGTACAGGGAATTCCCAAGGAAATAACTATCAGAGAAATCTCATCATTGCAGCTAAAGAAAATTTACAGGAAAGGGTGTCAAATATTGAAGATTGTGCAGTCCTAAAAGAGTTTGAAGATGTAATTAAATATATTCCTGGATTACCCCCTAAAAGAGATATTGATTTCTCCATTAATATTATGCCTGGAGCAACCCTAGTATAAAAGACTCCTTACAGGATGAGTACACCAAAATTGAATGAATTGATTCCTAGAGTAGCCTCAGTATCCAAGACTCCTTACAGCATGAGTACACCAGAATTGAAGGAATTGCAAATGCAACTTGAAGAGCTTCTGAGGAAGGGGTATATATGCCCAAGTTTGTCACCTTGGGGTGCCCCGGTATTATTTGTGAAGAAGAAGGATGGAACATTGAGACTTTGCATAGAATTCAGACAGTTGAACAAGGTAAATGTGAAGAATAAGTATCCTTTGCCAAGGATCGATGACCTCTTTGATCAGTTGAAGAATGCAAAAATATTCTCCAAGATTGATCTCAGGTTAGGTTATAATTAGGTAAGAATTAAAGAAGAAGACGTCAACAAGACTACTTTCAAAACAAGGTATGGAAATTATGAGTTCACAGTGGTTCCATTTGGGTTATCAAATGCATAAGTTGTCTTCATGTGTTTAATGAGTGGTATTTTCAGAGAATACTTAGATAAGTTTGTCATTGTATTTTTAGATGACATTATTATATATTCTAAGTCAGAGGAAGATAATCAAAAGCACTTGAGGATGGTACTACAGGTATTAAGGGAGCACCAATTGTATGCCAAATTGAGCAAGTGCTCATTCGATCAGAAGAACATTCACTATTTGGGACATATCATATCTGAGGAAGGAATAGTAGTGGATCCTAAAAATATTGAGGCCATTAGAGGATGGTCAACACCAAAGAATGTGACATAGGTCAGATCATTAATGGGCCTTGTGGGCTACTATAGAATATTTATTGAAGGGTTCTCAAAGATTGGACACCCGATCACTTCCTTGCAAAAGAAGGGAGTGAAGTTTCAGTGGAAATTGGAGTGTGAAAAGAGTTTCCAACACTTGAAGCATTTATTAACTAGTACTCCAATACTAAGGATCACAGATCCAAATGAATACTTCATTGTATGCATGTAAAGAAGGACTTGGTGGAGTCCTAAGTCAGAATGGAATGTTGTATGTTATGAATCAAGGAAGTTGAAGGAGCATGAAAGACACTATGCTACTCATGATTTGGAGTTGGAAGCCATAGTGCATGCCTTGAATATGTGGAGGCACTACCTCATGGAAAAAATGTTCGAGTTGAGGACAGACCATAATGGTATGAAATATTTATTTGAACAACCAACTCTAAATTCCAAACAAAGCAGATGGTTAGAATTTCTCAGTGAATATAACTTTGATATAAATCATATCAAAGGGAAAGAGAACAAGGTAGTTGATGCACTCGGCAGAAGGGTGCATGAGTTGCATGATACAACCATCAGCATGTACCAATCAAATTTGAAGGACAAAATCTTGGAGGCTGCAAAATTAGATTTGCAATACATGGAAATAGTAACAAAATTACAACAAGGTATTTTGCAGCAGAAAATTGAAGACTACAAGATGGGAAATGATGGAATTCTCATGTACAGAGGAATAATTTATGTACCAAATTCTCAGGAATTGAAAAATCTGATATTCATAGAAATGCATAATGTACCTTATGTTGGGCACCCAGGGTATCAGAAAAATATTGCAGTTGTCAAGAGCCAGTATTATTGGCCATGCATGAAGAAGGAGGTTGTTGAATATATTGCCAAATGTTTGGAGTGTCAAAGGGTCAAGGCTGAGAATAAACACTCAGCCGGTTTGTTACAACCATTACCCATACCTGAGTGGAAATGGGAATTTGTAACAATGGATTTCATCACCAAACTAACCAGAACAAGCAAGCAACATGATTCTATCATGGTAGTGGTGGATACGATTACCAAAGCTGCCCATTTTATTCCAGTAAAGCTCACTCACAAGGCAACCAACATTGCTGATATTTATATGAGATAAATTGCTTGACTGCATGGTATACCAAAGACAATTGTGTCTGACAGAGATCCGGAATTTACATCCAATTTTTGGAAAGGATTATTTAAAGGATTTGGAACAAACTTGAATTTTAGCACAATTTATCATCCAGAATCTGATGGAAAAATAGAGAGGGTGAATCAAGTGATTGAGGATATGTTGAGGATGTATGTGATGGATAAACCATCAAAATGAGAAGACTATCTACACTCGGTAGAGTTTACTTATAACAATGGGTACCAAACATCTCTAAAGATGAGCCCATTTGAGGCATTTTATGGCAGAAGGTGCAACACACCTGTTAGCTAGGACAACCCAACAGATAGAGCAGTGGTTGGGCCAGAATTACTCTGGGAAATGGAAGAGCAGATGTTGAAAATAAAACAGAATTTAAAGGTTGCCTAAGACAGGCAGAAAAACTATGTTGATAAGGGAAGAACTCACAGGGAATATAAAGTGGGTGACCATGTATTCTTGAAAGTTAAGGCCAACAAAAGTTCCCTGAAGTTGGGAAATTATTCAAAGTTGGAAGCTCGTTATTGTGGGTCGTTTAAAATCCTGGAAAGAATTGGGCATGTAGCATACATGCTTGCATTACCTGCGTCAATGTCTATTCATAATGTATTCCATGTATCATTGCTCAAAAAGTATATACCCGATGTTAATCATGTTATTGATTGGAATGTGATTCAGGTGGAGGAAGAAGGCACTTTTCAAGTGCATCTGGTGTGCATATTGGATCAAAAGATCAAACATCTCCAGAATCGATCCATAGAGCTATTAAAGATCCAATGGACCTTGTATGGTCCTAAGGATGCAACTTGGGAGCACGAGGATGCTATGTGGGTAGAATACCCACATCTTTTTGAAGGTTTTTGAAATTTTGGTGGTAAATATGTATATATATTTCATTGAGGACAGTGCATAAATAAGGGGAGGGGGATGTAACACCCCAAGACCGAGCCCCAATTGTAAATGTGAATATTTTTTATAGGTTGGTGAGCCAAGTTATTATAGGCCAGAAGGCTTATGTGATTATTAGGTCGGAGAGCCTAGATGCTAAAGGCTAGTGAGCCTATTTTTGTATATTTAAACACTCATATCATTAATAAATACATTGTTGTGTGTAGACCAACCACAATAAAAGAGTATGGGAGACTAAATTCCACTAAGAAGGGAAAGGGGGGGCTAAGAGCCTAGGAAAGGGGCTAAGTTAGAGGGCTTATCTCCGAGGGAATATGATAATATTATTCCTAAAAGACTAAGGTATGGATATAACTCATGTTATCCTAAGATCCTTTGGGAAAGGAACGAATTACAAGTGGAACTCATGAAGCTTCATGATAACAAGTGTCTGGTAGGGGACATGCAGATATAATTGAGAAAGCTCATAGTTATTGGGGGGGATTCTTCCCTTCACCATTCTTCTCATTCACCATCACATGGACAGTTTTTTCCATTCACGAACCATTCAATCATTCTCTCCATGTTGCACACACACCTTGAGCAATAACTGATACCCTTCCTGTGAGGAGGAGCACACATGTACCTCCTTGTTAAGAGCAACGCACTGGGACCTTCATGTCACTAGCAGTGCATCTGTACCTTACCCATAGGATGTTTTTGTCTTTACCTGTTCCTTACTTGAACATTGTTGCTACCATCACTTGCACTTGACCTGGACTTTGTTTCTCGCATCACCTATTCCATACCCTAAATTATGTTGTTGTTTTCACCTGAACCTATACCTAGTTGACTTAAGATATATATTGAAGAGGCAGGTTTTCAGTCTCGTGAGAAACTCTCAGGTGAACGAATTGTTGGGAATTGATTTCCTAAGGGATCCCAATGTAGCTACAGTTCTCTGAGACTTCCTGTCTGGCCCATTGCTAAAGTCCTGGAAGTTAAGTGGGGCAGTGAAAGGACTATTGAGTAGAGAAGGGACACACTTCCTGGGGTGGGACAAACATGTGGGGAATTAGAGACTATAGGTCGTTAGTTTGAGTGGCACCTAGTACATAATCCTTCCTGTTGTTTGTATAGCATTAGCTTGGTTAGAAATCCCTTTACCCGGGTGGAGTTTAGTCCCAGCTTGGGGGTGACCCACTACTAAGAGTTCTGAGCAGTGGGGTATAAGGTTGGGAGGATCTTGGAAGGTCTGTACACAGTTGGTGGTCTTCTATCAAAGATAAGTATCAATTGTGTGTTAATTTACATGCCGTGTATTTATACATGTGTTTTATGTTTATAGGTTTTGCCTATGTATGTTGCATGTATATTTTTACAGTTATTTGAGCATAATCCTGAGCATATTCCCAGAGTATTTGTATATGTTTATAAGTTCATATACAGTCCATAAGTTTTCCATAGCATATCCCAGCAGAAGGCTAGGAATGTCTCCATGTGGTCTCAAAGCTTAGTAAGAGTGTTTTATGGAGTAGCATGGCTCAACCTGGGTGGCTGGGGATGTTACAGATTCTAAGATGCAACATCGTAAAATTTAGGAGAGAGGACATATTGAATGTTGGTCAAATGACCAACATGCATAAATAATATAAGATATGGTAATAATCACTAACTTCCATTTGTAACAAATATAAAAGGATAATTATTTCTCAAAAACATTGAAAACCACAAAATAGTTTTTCTAAATCCTTTTAAAAACAAACACACCTCCATAGTCATAGCCTTTTAGTCCCATGGAATATTATCTCAACAGTTGTTATTGCTTGTTGTGTTAACCGAAGAATGACAATGACTTTCATGTTTTACAGTGGATGGTTTTCCGATGCAAAAATTGTTGAAAGGTTTCTTGTCGATGGTCACTCGGGATTCGTTGGTTTGAAATATCTAATCCCATATTATAACCACTGGCTATTGTTGTTGCAGATCTAGAATGGAATCTCATATATTTCAGGTGTGTAGTGGTCCAAAATGAATTGAAAACTACCATTTGTCTTTGCACTTAAAAATTCCATATGTCCTTCAACTTGTCATCACGATGATCTATTTCAAATTGAATGAGATCATATTTTAGTATTACTTCCAGAAGATCCAAGATCTTATTTGATTTTTAGTTTTCAATCCAATTATATTTGACTTAGCTACCCACTCCAATAAGATGTTATCAAATTTCTACCATCTCCAATAAAAGAATGCATATACATGAGGGATCTGATCTTATGCCTAGTTCATTTGTGGGAGAGACAATGTGTATAGATGAGAGAATCAATATTGTCCCTGGTTCATTCACAGGGGAGATAAGGGACTCTGCATAATAGGATTAATCTCATGTTAGTTGGTGGTTGGGATGTTGAGAAGACAAAACTAATCCATGCATGACTCAATTAGTATGTTGCATTCATGCTTCTTTGTCGTATAGATATCCAACCACCTTCACAGAGAGAAGGGACGATTCAAGTAGACTTGCAACTCCCCTAAAGTTATATAGAGTAGAGTAATACTTAAGACTAAATATTTTAGAGATTACTACAAAGATTACAGGCCATTGTTTTTTGAGGCAAAGAGCAATGATTATAGAGGCTACATATAATGAACCAAGCCACCAAAAGTATCCTCGAATCTTTAATTCTAATCCTTTGAATAATCCAATTCTTTAAACCAC
>ML779384.1:519696-549744 GCA_009831015.1 Picea engelmannii
AATCGAAGGACCGTTGAGCAGAGAAGGGGCACATTTCCTGGGGTGGGACATGCATGTGGGGAATGAGAGACTATAGGTTGTTAGTTTGAGTGGCACCTGGGATGAAATCCTTCATTTTGTTTGTATAATATCAGTCTAGTTAGAAATCCCTTTACCTGGGTGGAGTTTAGTCCCAGTTCGAGGGTGACCACTGCTGAGAGTTATGAGCAGCGTGGTCTAAGGTTGGGAGGATTGTGGAAGGTCTGCACATAGTTGGTGATCTTCTATCAAATATATGTATCAATTGTGTGTTATTTTACATGTTTTGTATTTATACATGTGTTTATGTTTATGGGTTTTGCTTGTGTATGATGCATGTATATTTTTACTGTTATTTCCACACAATTCTAGGCATATTCCCAGAGTATTTGTATATGTTTATAAGTTCGTATACAGTCCATAAGTTTTCCATAGCATAGCCCAATAGAAGGATGGGGATGTCTAAATATGGTCTCAGAGCTTAGTAAGAGTGTTTTATGGAGTAGCATGGCCCGGCCTAAGTGGCTGGGGATGTTACAAATTGGTATCAAAGCTCCATTTTTCAACACTGAGCCTGGATGGGCCATGTAAATGGAAATTTGAGAGCACACCTTAACTGTGTTTGAAATCTCAAGAGGTTTAGCGGTTCGGGAAACCACGAAGATTGTTGGATTGAGTTGCCAGATTAGAATTGGACCATTGGATCAAACCCATACGACAAGAGAGTGCACTATAGAGGAGATCAAATCCTAGTTGTTGGATCTGAGCACAGAAGAACGAGGACCATAGGATCAAGGTAAGAAGTAGGGATGTTAAACCCCCAAGTCCTTCAGACTTCGCCACTCCAACTGTTTTAAGTCTTTTGTCATGAAAGAGGGAAAAACCCCAAAGCTCCAAAGTTTTGGAGTGAATCTACGTCGTAGATCACGGGGAGCAATGCTTGACTATTGAATTTGTCTAAGGAAATATCTGAGCCATCATATTTGCATGCAGGAAAACATGAGCCGTATATCTCACGACGGTTTGGAGGTTCGACACTCTGGGAGAGATGAGTTCTTGTGTTTCCAGAAGGAAAATCTTCCAAAGTCCCGAACTCCGAAGTGAATCCTGACCATTGGTTGTTAAGGGCACGTCTCAACAGATTAGCGAGTGTTCGGAAGTACGAAAATCTATAGGATCGTGGGTGAAAAGTGTTCAAGCGTGAAAATTCCTGAAGTCCTAAACTCCAGAGTAAATCTAGATCATTGGTTGTCAGAGACATGTGTCAGCAGATTAGCGAGTGTCCGGAATTTAAACAATCCGAAGAATTGTGGATAAAAGGTGTTGTTGCGAGAAAATTTCTGAAGCCCTGAAGCCTGAAGTCCCGAAGTCCCGGAGAACTAGAATAACATAGCATGCTGACGTCACCTAGGGTGATGTGGACCCATATTATGTGTGCCACATTTCATCCTGTTACATGTTTTAACAGACCTTTTGTGCCAATTGGAACTTGACATATGTCACCCGTCGATTGGGCCACGTGTCATCTCCATATTTTTAACATGTAGAACCTCTGGTCCGTAGTTTCTAAGCTGACTTCGGAAGTTCAAAAATTCAACATTCGGGGAAATTGGAGTATGTTGTTGCAAGAACATTCGAAGCGCGAAGCTTCGAAGAGTCTCTCCGAGAGTTCACCAGTTCGACGTTCGGGGAACTTAGCGTGTTGTGTGGTCCAAACCTCTGAAGCCCTAAGCAGCGGAGCACCGGAGTAATGAAACACCGAAGTGCCAGTCCAAGAGTTCGCTAGTTCAGTGTTCGGGAGAACTCTGGTGTTATGTTAGCAAAGCTCACAAAGTTTCGAAGCACCAGAGCCCCGAAGCTCCGAATAAGTACCATTCAAGAGTTCACCAATTCGGCATTCGAGGGAATTGGGATGTGTTGAAGGAGAAACCTTTGAATCCTGAAGTTTCGGAGCCCCAAAGTCTCGAAGCTCTGATTAAGCGCCTTTCATCTAAGCGCTTGGTCATAGCCCGTGGTCATATGAGATTTTGGCCGAAGTAAAGGGGGATAGTGCCTGAATTTGTTTTTTTATTTTAAAGATAGAAAGGGGCTTTGAGAAGGAGCTCGCGGGTTTTTGATTTGTATTGACCTACATTGGAGAGAAATCACAGGATCCTGTGAACCTTAAGAGAGGATTCAACATGGTTCCAAGAGCTAAATCGATTTCCGAAGAAGATCACTTGTACAAGGATTGGCCTCATGGAAAGGACAATTTTTCAGATAACCATAACTTTCTGTTCAAGACTCAAAATCGAGCATGGAAGCAGGAATTGGAAAGATCTTGGACAATAGAATATAACTATTCACCCAGAAAATTGATCTGGACAGTCAATTTCTTAGGAAATCAGAATAAAGAAGTCTGATATATTATTGAACCAGAATGGTTCATAATTTCATGAAATTATTGAGTCAATTAGCCTGACAAGTTATGTTGGCTGCACATTTTGCAGAGTTAACCGAAATTATATCAGACCAGGATCAACACATAGTACAAAGGGATGGAAGATACATAGGGGGCGTACATTTAGGAAGATGAGATCAGAGGGATGGATGTCCATATGGGTATTGAAGGTACAAACTCAATTGGACATGGAGAAGGAAAGGAAGAAAGCATGAACATGGTAGAGACCATTAAAAATTTGCAAAAGGAGGTCCAAATTTATAAATATGATAATGAAAGGCTTATGAAAGCCAAGGAACAACAAGAGGACTTCAACATAAACTTAATGTAGAGCTTGGACATAATAGAAAAGAATATGGATAAGGAGAATGGCTCTAGAAAATTAGGAAGTCACAGGTCTCCTGATGAGAAAGGAAGAACAAAAAGTGTTAGTAGACATCACCATCACTCCCCAAGGAATTCCAATAGGAGAGCACCCAGTAGCTCAAGTCCATCCACTGTCAGGAAGCATAAGAAGAGGGTTGGGGTGGATGAGATACAAGGAGAAATGAACAAAACAAAACATCCTACATTTGATGGTGAGCACAAGAAGGATGAAGATGCAGAGACATGGTTGCTAGGAATGAGAAAGTATTTTTCAATTACATAATTACTCTTCACACGCAGAAGGAATAATTTCCATTTATCATCTCAAGGGAAAGGCATCCATGTGGTGGGACCAATTTTTGCAGGTGCAACACATTAAGGAGAAAATTGTTACTTGGAAGGAATTCAAGAAGTATTTTCAAGAGAAATACTTGACTAAGAGATACTATGACAAGAAAATGAAGGAGTTATTTGATCTCAAGATTGAGAGTATGACCATAGATGAATATGAAAGAAGGTTTTTAAAACTGCTAAAGTATGTTTCTTTCATCATGGATGAGATAGTTAAGATTCAAAGGTATTTGAGTGGATTTCCATCATTCATCAGTGACAAGATACAATATGATGATCCCAAAACATTGGAGGAAACCATAAGGCAAGATAAATTCCTTTATGATCAGCATAAAGGAAGGCCAACTTTCCAAAAATATTGAGAAGACAAGAATAAATACAAGATGGAACAGAGGAAGAAGGGGATTGAGCCACCATTCTTCATAAATAATTCTCAAGGACAACCAACTTCTTGAGAATCCAGAACGATTGAGACAGGGGGGAAAATCCCAAGGAAGCCACCTATTCAATGTTGGGGTTGTAAGGGAGATCATATGTATAAATATTGTCCCCACGGAGGTGAAAAGGTGCTAACTATTCACAATGTACAACAAGTAGAAACAGTGGAGGACATGGGAAGAAGTGTACCTAGGATCTATGTAGCCTTGGACAACAAGCAAGAAGAGTTTCAATCAAATATGATTGAAGTGGAAGGTATGATCAAGAACCAAGCCATTGATATTTTAATTGATTCAGGAGCTAGTCATAGTTACATAGATCCCAAGATTGTGGAAAAATTGCATTTTCCAAGAAGCAAGCATGGAAAATCTTGGTTGGTGCAGCTGGCTACCAGAGCCAAAATAAAAGTTAATGAGATGGTTAAGTCATGTCCAATGGACATGAATGGACTAAGCACAAGAGAATATTTGAACATCTTGCCTTTAGGTTTCTACGACTGTCTAATTGGTATGGATTGGATGGACCAACACCATGCTATCCTAGATTGTTATAATAAAGAATTCACTTGTTGGGATGGGGAAGGGAACCTAAGCATAGTACAGGGAATTCCCAAGGAAATAACTATCAGAGAAATCTCATCATTGCAGCTAAAGAAAATTTACAGGAAAGGGTGTCAAATATTGAAGATTGTGCAGTCCTAAAAGAGTTTGAAGATGTAATTAAATATATTCCTGGATTACCCCCTAAAAGAGATATTGATTTCTCCATTAATATTATGCCTGGAGCAACCCTAGTATAAAAGACTCCTTACAGGATGAGTACACCAAAATTGAATGAATTGATTCCTAGAGTAGCCTCAGTATCCAAGACTCCTTACAGCATGAGTACACCAGAATTGAAGGAATTGCAAATGCAACTTGAAGAGCTTCTGAGGAAGGGGTATATATGCCCAAGTTTGTCACCTTGGGGTGCCCCGGTATTATTTGTGAAGAAGAAGGATGGAACATTGAGACTTTGCATAGAATTCAGACAGTTGAACAAGGTAAATGTGAAGAATAAGTATCCTTTGCCAAGGATCGATGACCTCTTTGATCAGTTGAAGAATGCAAAAATATTCTCCAAGATTGATCTCAGGTTAGGTTATAATTAGGTAAGAATTAAAGAAGAAGACGTCAACAAGACTACTTTCAAAACAAGGTATGGAAATTATGAGTTCACAGTGGTTCCATTTGGGTTATCAAATGCATAAGTTGTCTTCATGTGTTTAATGAGTGGTATTTTCAGAGAATACTTAGATAAGTTTGTCATTGTATTTTTAGATGACATTATTATATATTCTAAGTCAGAGGAAGATAATCAAAAGCACTTGAGGATGGTACTACAGGTATTAAGGGAGCACCAATTGTATGCCAAATTGAGCAAGTGCTCATTCGATCAGAAGAACATTCACTATTTGGGACATATCATATCTGAGGAAGGAATAGTAGTGGATCCTAAAAATATTGAGGCCATTAGAGGATGGTCAACACCAAAGAATGTGACATAGGTCAGATCATTAATGGGCCTTGTGGGCTACTATAGAATATTTATTGAAGGGTTCTCAAAGATTGGACACCCGATCACTTCCTTGCAAAAGAAGGGAGTGAAGTTTCAGTGGAAATTGGAGTGTGAAAAGAGTTTCCAACACTTGAAGCATTTATTAACTAGTACTCCAATACTAAGGATCACAGATCCAAATGAATACTTCATTGTATGCATGTAAAGAAGGACTTGGTGGAGTCCTAAGTCAGAATGGAATGTTGTATGTTATGAATCAAGGAAGTTGAAGGAGCATGAAAGACACTATGCTACTCATGATTTGGAGTTGGAAGCCATAGTGCATGCCTTGAATATGTGGAGGCACTACCTCATGGAAAAAATGTTCGAGTTGAGGACAGACCATAATGGTATGAAATATTTATTTGAACAACCAACTCTAAATTCCAAACAAAGCAGATGGTTAGAATTTCTCAGTGAATATAACTTTGATATAAATCATATCAAAGGGAAAGAGAACAAGGTAGTTGATGCACTCGGCAGAAGGGTGCATGAGTTGCATGATACAACCATCAGCATGTACCAATCAAATTTGAAGGACAAAATCTTGGAGGCTGCAAAATTAGATTTGCAATACATGGAAATAGTAACAAAATTACAACAAGGTATTTTGCAGCAGAAAATTGAAGACTACAAGATGGGAAATGATGGAATTCTCATGTACAGAGGAATAATTTATGTACCAAATTCTCAGGAATTGAAAAATCTGATATTCATAGAAATGCATAATGTACCTTATGTTGGGCACCCAGGGTATCAGAAAAATATTGCAGTTGTCAAGAGCCAGTATTATTGGCCATGCATGAAGAAGGAGGTTGTTGAATATATTGCCAAATGTTTGGAGTGTCAAAGGGTCAAGGCTGAGAATAAACACTCAGCCGGTTTGTTACAACCATTACCCATACCTGAGTGGAAATGGGAATTTGTAACAATGGATTTCATCACCAAACTAACCAGAACAAGCAAGCAACATGATTCTATCATGGTAGTGGTGGATACGATTACCAAAGCTGCCCATTTTATTCCAGTAAAGCTCACTCACAAGGCAACCAACATTGCTGATATTTATATGAGATAAATTGCTTGACTGCATGGTATACCAAAGACAATTGTGTCTGACAGAGATCCGGAATTTACATCCAATTTTTGGAAAGGATTATTTAAAGGATTTGGAACAAACTTGAATTTTAGCACAATTTATCATCCAGAATCTGATGGAAAAATAGAGAGGGTGAATCAAGTGATTGAGGATATGTTGAGGATGTATGTGATGGATAAACCATCAAAATGAGAAGACTATCTACACTCGGTAGAGTTTACTTATAACAATGGGTACCAAACATCTCTAAAGATGAGCCCATTTGAGGCATTTTATGGCAGAAGGTGCAACACACCTGTTAGCTAGGACAACCCAACAGATAGAGCAGTGGTTGGGCCAGAATTACTCTGGGAAATGGAAGAGCAGATGTTGAAAATAAAACAGAATTTAAAGGTTGCCTAAGACAGGCAGAAAAACTATGTTGATAAGGGAAGAACTCACAGGGAATATAAAGTGGGTGACCATGTATTCTTGAAAGTTAAGGCCAACAAAAGTTCCCTGAAGTTGGGAAATTATTCAAAGTTGGAAGCTCGTTATTGTGGGTCGTTTAAAATCCTGGAAAGAATTGGGCATGTAGCATACATGCTTGCATTACCTGCGTCAATGTCTATTCATAATGTATTCCATGTATCATTGCTCAAAAAGTATATACCCGATGTTAATCATGTTATTGATTGGAATGTGATTCAGGTGGAGGAAGAAGGCACTTTTCAAGTGCATCTGGTGTGCATATTGGATCAAAAGATCAAACATCTCCAGAATCGATCCATAGAGCTATTAAAGATCCAATGGACCTTGTATGGTCCTAAGGATGCAACTTGGGAGCACGAGGATGCTATGTGGGTAGAATACCCACATCTTTTTGAAGGTTTTTGAAATTTTGGTGGTAAATATGTATATATATTTCATTGAGGACAGTGCATAAATAAGGGGAGGGGGATGTAACACCCCAAGACCGAGCCCCAATTGTAAATGTGAATATTTTTTATAGGTTGGTGAGCCAAGTTATTATAGGCCAGAAGGCTTATGTGATTATTAGGTCGGAGAGCCTAGATGCTAAAGGCTAGTGAGCCTATTTTTGTATATTTAAACACTCATATCATTAATAAATACATTGTTGTGTGTAGACCAACCACAATAAAAGAGTATGGGAGACTAAATTCCACTAAGAAGGGAAAGGGGGGGCTAAGAGCCTAGGAAAGGGGCTAAGTTAGAGGGCTTATCTCCGAGGGAATATGATAATATTATTCCTAAAAGACTAAGGTATGGATATAACTCATGTTATCCTAAGATCCTTTGGGAAAGGAACGAATTACAAGTGGAACTCATGAAGCTTCATGATAACAAGTGTCTGGTAGGGGACATGCAGATATAATTGAGAAAGCTCATAGTTATTGGGGGGGATTCTTCCCTTCACCATTCTTCTCATTCACCATCACATGGACAGTTTTTTCCATTCACGAACCATTCAATCATTCTCTCCATGTTGCACACACACCTTGAGCAATAACTGATACCCTTCCTGTGAGGAGGAGCACACATGTACCTCCTTGTTAAGAGCAACGCACTGGGACCTTCATGTCACTAGCAGTGCATCTGTACCTTACCCATAGGATGTTTTTGTCTTTACCTGTTCCTTACTTGAACATTGTTGCTACCATCACTTGCACTTGACCTGGACTTTGTTTCTCGCATCACCTATTCCATACCCTAAATTATGTTGTTGTTTTCACCTGAACCTATACCTAGTTGACTTAAGATATATATTGAAGAGGCAGGTTTTCAGTCTCGTGAGAAACTCTCAGGTGAACGAATTGTTGGGAATTGATTTCCTAAGGGATCCCAATGTAGCTACAGTTCTCTGAGACTTCCTGTCTGGCCCATTGCTAAAGTCCTGGAAGTTAAGTGGGGCAGTGAAAGGACTATTGAGTAGAGAAGGGACACACTTCCTGGGGTGGGACAAACATGTGGGGAATTAGAGACTATAGGTCGTTAGTTTGAGTGGCACCTAGTACATAATCCTTCCTGTTGTTTGTATAGCATTAGCTTGGTTAGAAATCCCTTTACCCGGGTGGAGTTTAGTCCCAGCTTGGGGGTGACCCACTACTAAGAGTTCTGAGCAGTGGGGTATAAGGTTGGGAGGATCTTGGAAGGTCTGTACACAGTTGGTGGTCTTCTATCAAAGATAAGTATCAATTGTGTGTTAATTTACATGCCGTGTATTTATACATGTGTTTTATGTTTATAGGTTTTGCCTATGTATGTTGCATGTATATTTTTACAGTTATTTGAGCATAATCCTGAGCATATTCCCAGAGTATTTGTATATGTTTATAAGTTCATATACAGTCCATAAGTTTTCCATAGCATATCCCAGCAGAAGGCTAGGAATGTCTCCATGTGGTCTCAAAGCTTAGTAAGAGTGTTTTATGGAGTAGCATGGCTCAACCTGGGTGGCTGGGGATGTTACAGATTCTAAGATGCAACATCGTAAAATTTAGGAGAGAGGACATATTGAATGTTGGTCAAATGACCAACATGCATAAATAATATAAGATATGGTAATAATCACTAACTTCCATTTGTAACAAATATAAAAGGATAATTATTTCTCAAAAACATTGAAAACCACAAAATAGTTTTTCTAAATCCTTTTAAAAACAAACACACCTCCATAGTCATAGCCTTTTAGTCCCATGGAATATTATCTCAACAGTTGTTATTGCTTGTTGTGTTAACCGAAGAATGACAATGACTTTCATGTTTTACAGTGGATGGTTTTCCGATGCAAAAATTGTTGAAAGGTTTCTTGTCGATGGTCACTCGGGATTCGTTGGTTTGAAATATCTAATCCCATATTATAACCACTGGCTATTGTTGTTGCAGATCTAGAATGGAATCTCATATATTTCAGGTGTGTAGTGGTCCAAAATGAATTGAAAACTACCATTTGTCTTTGCACTTAAAAATTCCATATGTCCTTCAACTTGTCATCACGATGATCTATTTCAAATTGAATGAGATCATATTTTAGTATTACTTCCAGAAGATCCAAGATCTTATTTGATTTTTAGTTTTCAATCCAATTATATTTGACTTAGCTACCCACTCCAATAAGATGTTATCAAATTTCTACCATCTCCAATAAAAGAATGCATATACATGAGGGATCTGATCTTATGCCTAGTTCATTTGTGGGAGAGACAATGTGTATAGATGAGAGAATCAATATTGTCCCTGGTTCATTCACAGGGGAGATAAGGGACTCTGCATAATAGGATTAATCTCATGTTAGTTGGTGGTTGGGATGTTGAGAAGACAAAACTAATCCATGCATGACTCAATTAGTATGTTGCATTCATGCTTCTTTGTCGTATAGATATCCAACCACCTTCACAGAGAGAAGGGACGATTCAAGTAGACTTGCAACTCCCCTAAAGTTATATAGAGTAGAGTAATACTTAAGACTAAATATTTTAGAGATTACTACAAAGATTACAGGCCATTGTTTTTTGAGGCAAAGAGCAATGATTATAGAGGCTACATATAATGAACCAAGCCACCAAAAGTATCCTCGAATCTTTAATTCTAATCCTTTGAATAATCCAATTCTTTAAACCACTAGTAATTGCCTACCACTTCTACCAACAGCCTAGTAGACACTTGTCTAGTTGCCTATCCAAATATGCCACAACAGTAACCTCCAAATGAACACAATGCCCCTTATTCCATAATTAGTGGAACCTATCTGCATTTACTAGTTGTTTTCTAAACCACTTCTCAATTCAACTTTCCAACTCAATGTAAACACCACATGGAGGATTTCAATTAGAGCCTATGACGTTGTATCCACCCCTGCAAAAGTACCCCATACCTATTTTTCTAGTAGGACAGGATTTGATGACACCAAAGGTATTGTTTTTCCGACCGATTCCTCCCACTACATGGAAATGTGGATTTCACTTGCAGTGGATTTAAGTGAATCCTTTCTTCTATACAAGTTGGAATGAAACATGGGCTACTATTTTTATATCGAATGCTCTCTCTGGTCAAACATTTATATCAAAATTGCTTGTGAAATAGCTTCTAATGGGCTACTATTTTTATATTGAATGCTCTCTCTGCTTAAACATTTATATCAAAATTGCTTATGAAATCGCTTCTAAGATGGAAAATGTGTCATGAATAAGTAATTATATTAAAGATTGTCTTTTGTTTTATTTCATTTTCATAATAAATTATGATTAGATACCGGGGTAACAAATAGCTTTAGATGATATCTAGAATTAAAAAAAATTACACTTGTAATATCTTTTGTTTTGGTTATATACTTGAAAAAAATTATTATATCATTCACTTCTTTATATTATCTATCTTTTGTTTTGGTTATATAAAAATTTATCATGTCATTCACTTCTTTATATTATCTTTATTTCATTGTATATTATATATATTATCTTGCTCAATATAATCATCATAAAAACATATGTTATTTAGTTTTTTTTAACCTTTACTTCTCCAATACTAGTTTAAGCTTTCTTAAATTTATTAAAAATTGAATTTAATAAGAATGTCATGAAAGATATTTGTCCATGTAAATACACACTTTATTCTTTCATTTAGTCATTTGATTTCGTGAAAAGATTAATAACTTATATATATCTCAAAAAAATGATTTAAGTTGTGCCGGGCCTTTCGTACAGAGCAGCATAAGCCATGGGCACCACTTTATTAGTCCCTGCCAAAGCAGGGAATATAGCAATAGACTTTTGGTCAAATTGTTTTCACTTTTTAACTTCAATAAAAATTAAAAATTTTATATAATGTTTTTTAATGTTTTATAATTTTTATGGTCAAATTGTTTTGAATTTTTAATCTCAATCAAAAAATTATATAATGTTTTTTTAATGTTTTTTAATATTTATGTATTAAATTTAATATTTGTAAAATATAAAATAATTTTTTAATATTTGATATTCAAAAATTCTATTTTATGATTGGTTGTAAAGGATGAAATGACAATTTACCCTTACTTGGATGTGAAATTGTCAAGAAAAAATTTCTTAAAATTTAAACTTAAAACGAAAAATCTAAAAAATTGTCATGTGTATTCTCTATCCTACACTTCTTTATTGTTATGTTTTTTATTTAATTCTTTGTCCTACATTTATTTATTACTATCTCCTTTGTTTGATGTGCTGAATTTATTTTCTTTTGGTACCAAAAGAAATATTGTAATTCTTTAAAATTTAAACTTAAAAAGAAAAATCTAAAAAATTGCCATGTCTATTCTCTATCCTACACTTCTTTATTGTTATGTTTTTTATTTAATTCTTTGTCCTACATTTATTTATTACTATCTCATTTGTTTGATGTGCTGAATTTATTTTCTTTTGGTACCAAAAGAAATATTGTCATTCTTAAAATTTAAATTTAAAAAGAAAAATCTAAAAAATTGCCATGTGTATTCTCTATCTACACGTCTTTATTGTTATGTTTTTTATTTAATTCTTTGTCCTACATTTATTTATTACTATCTCTTTTGTTTGATGTGCTGAATTTATTTTCTTTTGGTACCAAAAGAAATATTGTCATTCTTAAAATTTAAACTTAAAATGAAAAATCTAAAAAAATGCCATGTGTATTCTCTATCCTACACTTCTTTATTGTTATGTTCTTTATTTAATTCTTTGTTCTACATTTATTTATTACTATCTCCTTTATTTGATGTGCTGAATTTATTTTCTTTTGGTACCAAAAGAAATATTGTCATTCTTAAAATTTAAACTTAAAACGAAAAATCTAAAAAAATGCCATGTGTATTATCTATCCTACACTTCTTTATTATTATGTTTTTTATTTAATTCTTTGTCCTACATTTATTTATTACTATCTCCTTTGTTTGATGTGCTGAATTTATTTTCTTTTGGTACCAAAATAAATATTGTCATTCTTAAAATTTAAACTTAAGAGGAAAAATCTAAAAAATTGCCATGTGTATTCTCTATCCTACACTTCTTTATTGTTATGTTTTTTATTTAATTCTTTATCCTACATTTATTTATTACTATCTCCTTTGTTTGATGTGCTGAATTTATTTTCTTATCTCCTTTGTTTGATGTGCTGAATTTATTTTCTTTTGGTACCAAAAGAAATATTGTCATTCTTAAAATTTAAACTTAAAACAAAAAATCTAAAAAATTGTCATGTGTATTCTCTATCCTACACTTCTTTATTGTTATGTTTTTTATTTAATTCTGTGTCCTACATTTATTTATTACTATCTCCTTTGTTTGATGTGCTGAATTTATCTTCTTTTGGTACCAAAAGAAATATTGTCAGTGATACAAGTTGTAATTAAAATGAAGATCATCTCACAATGATGAAATAAAATCGAGATCATCTCACAATTACAGAAATGGGCAGTGACGGAACGAAAGAATGCACGTTTTGTATTTAAGGTTTATAATAACAAAATTTATTGTATTTAAGGTTTATAATAACAAGATTTATAATAAAAATGACAATTACATGATTACTAATCCTCCTTTTAAATGGAAATAGATATGCCAAATGAAATCTTTTTAAATTGAATGCCAAATAAAATACAATGTTCCAGTGCCTAATGCCAAATAAAATGCGATCTTCTAGTGCCTAATGCCCAAGCAGATATTTATTGTCAAATCAAAACACTATATAAGCACAAGCAACTGCCAAAGTAGATATTTAATGTCAAGTCAAAATACTGTACAAGCAAGTTGTAATTTATGGTCCCAACTTTCGATTACACATGATTTGATGGCCATTAAATTACTGACAGCCATTTCTACTAGTAGTGCTAGCTAGTGTAATCATAATTGGTTAGATATTGAGACCTGAAAGGGTTGCAAACCATTCCCAATGCATACTGTGTGAGTTGTTCCTACTAGAAAACAGATATTTAAGGAAGAGGTTGTTGGTGGAAGGATGGAAAGGATTGATATCTGGTAATATCAAGTAGCTATGAGCTATTCAAGGTATGGCTATGGCTATGGATTTCAAATTATCTATGTTATATAGATCATGTTTTTGGATATCAATTTGTTAGGAGTTTTATCTCATTGGGTTTGGATAAATTCATAAAATAGAAATGAAGCCTTTCAGTCTAGAAACAAGACATGATGTATTAACTAGAAAATATTTACCAAAGTAGTTTCAAACTACAACTCAAACTATTTTAATTAAATTCTACATGAGAGAATCTGAAATTACTTACTCGTTACTCATATAAGAGGCTTACCTTTCCTTATTACTCTTCTTCGATACCATGCGTGTGTTTCCTACTGTTTCTTCTGTTTTCTATTGTTTCTTCCATATCATAACTGGTGAGAAATATGTTCGTTAAAATCAATTCTTTCTTGTATTCGACCTTGAGTATAGAGTGAAATAGCACATCCCATTCTATTACGATTGAATGCAAAAACATTAACTGATAACAGACAAATTCGATAATAGATTCACCGGGATGGCATTGCAATCTATATCATCACCAGGGTGTGTAGTCGCCTATGAATACTCTATTTTGTGATCTCGATAGCTCACTCTCACACACACCCCCATATTCACACGATTGACTGCTATAAAGAGCTATTATCTATGTTGCTTTCCTTCTATTCTGAAGGCCAGTATCAAAATACCAAAGCTGGTCAATATCAAATAAGTTGTATAGTTGTTGAATTGTTGCAGAAATTGTTGAAAAACGAGATGGAGAGGAACAAATTGAAATTCATGATTCTCTAATAAAATATTAGAATGGAGAGACAAATTTAGATTCATAATTCTCAAGAAAGAAACACACAATGACTGGAAACCGATGACAACCGAGTGAGGATAGGGCTATGCATGTCCCGATTGAAGAGAAGCCTTATCCCTTATTCTGAGCGTCATCTTCTCTGGCAACAAAGAATATGGATATGAGATGAGAAACTTGAAATTTTTAGAACTATATTCAGTAACCATTTTACGGCTTGAAAGAAACCCGAAACTCTCCGTTGCAGGAGGAAGAGTAGAACGAGCCTTGACAAAAACCCTGGTTAGAACAGAATAAGCGCACAAAGCCGAGGATTTTGTTATTTATTATAGATGTCTGACCGCACAGATACACTTGGGTTAGGACATGTCTTTTGCAACTGTGAATATTGACATGTGTCTTATGTTGGACATGTGTCTGTTTCTATTCTCTATTTGAATTCATGAACCAAACTTTTTTGTATGCACAAGGTTGGAATATTGGACTTATCCTCCTTATCTTTTGGACTCTTTTGGTTGTGGCTTCTTGTGGAAAATTGAAATGGGGAGTACATATATTCTATTAGTGAAGTTATACCTTCAATTTAGTGGTTAACCTTGTCGGGTAAGATCTGTAGTACACATGTTGGGGGGATATGTTAATCTGCAGCGGAAGCAAATATAGAACAAGATATAAGCAAATGAGAAAACACATAATTGACACAACGTTTTTATGTGGTAAAACCCTATAGAGGGACACATCCACGGGACAATGATATTTTGTTAATATTATGCAAGGGAGATAATACATCGTCCAGACCACTCAGGCTCATGCATCTCAAGCACTCTCACATCTCATGGTGCTTGTCTTAACAGGCTTACATACATACATACATACATACATACATATATATAGCAATCTTCACTCAATTACAAGAAATTGATTACATTTAATGTGTCTCTATCCCTATTCTAAATCTAGTTGATTTGATCCAACTAATTACAAAATAATAGGGGTTGACATTATCCAACAATCTCCACCTTGACAACAATTTACCTAAATATCATTGTCCAATTTATTCATCACATATACTCCAAGCCAAGAGAAGTCAAGCGCCACTGCAGCTTCTCTAATAAAACTAGTTTCATGATCTCGCATGCATGACTTTCTCTAGTTTCGATTTCCTGAGGGGTCACTCCACCTCCGACATGTCTTCCACAATAGTGTTTTGAGACATATGTAGTGGCATATCTCCTTCTATCCAGGACACATGTAAAATCTACATTACAATTATCACATACTATCTCATTGTAACCATCATAGGTGACATTTGTGCTTCTCAAACGCTGAAGCAACCATTTCATTGTAGCACCTGAATCTACCACGTATATGATAACATCATTAACATGTGAAACATCTGGTCTTAACCATTTCATCACATACAATAGAACTCCTACTGAACTTACACAATACATAACCTTTTCTTCTTTATAAACACGACCTATGCTTGAAGAAAACTTATAATGGAAAGCAACAGGGATAAAAGCTAGTTTACAGTGTTCATACTGAACTCCAACCACAACTTACCATTACCATCTCTGTGCACTTATATGCCCATAATTTGTTTTGTTGCTCCTTGATCCCTCATCTGAATTGTCCTGTCTACCTGAGTCATTTTCTTACTGATTTTATCCACGCTTCGGCTTGCATCAAGCATATCATCAACAAATAACATCAAGACTATGAATGTACTATAAACTGTATAGTCATTCGTACCCTTTGAAAAATTTTGAATCACTATGAAGGATACAAACCTCTTGTATATTTGTCTGGGTACCAATAGGCCATACAATAAATTATCTAGCATGCTAACAAATTTACCGTTGCAATCTTGAATCAACCCTTTTGGTTGTTCCATACATACTATATCTTTGTCAATGATGAATTTGTGAGCAGTAGGATCCCACACACAACTTCCCTTTATACCACCATCATAACTTGCAGAGATATAAAACAAGTAGGAATTCAGAAACAAAGATTTTAAGTCTGGAAATGATTTACTACTTACCAATACCTGCAATTATTTCTTGCTCTTATGACCTTGATGCTTCTGCCATAAATAAGAAGATACATCTGTCACTTCAGTACTCCCTTCTAGCTTATAAAGGTTATCAACATTTGTTTCCTTCATCGCTACTAAACTACCTTTCGACAATGTGAGTGCTCCACCTTGACCTATATACTTATATCCACAAGAATCCAACACTCCTAATGAAACCAAATTTGATTTAAGCTCAGGTACATATCTAACATCCGTTAATTCCCTAACAATACCATCAAACATCCTGATTCTAATACTGCAAACCCCAACAGTTTTATAGGGAATACCATTTCCCATAAACACTACACCCTCATCAACATATTTGTAAGAAACAAACCAATTTATATGTGAGCACATGTAGTGGGAGGCACCTGAATCTAACTGTCATTCTTCTTGATATTGTAAATTATTAGAAACGGATAAAACTTCATTAGTCATACCTGAATTTTTTACAACCCAATTTGCTTCCTTCGTAGAGTTTTCCTCGGATTCCTTTCTTTTCCAACAGTCCTTCTTGAGATGTCATGTTTTGCCACAGTACCAACATTTTTCTTTACCATTTCTGTGTCTTGACTTAGATCGAGAAGAACTTCTTTGATTTTGCTCTTTAGTTAGACCTCTGACCAGCATCGCCTCTAAAGTTGAGGTTTATTGACTAGATTTTCTCATCTCCTCAGCCAACAAAGCTCTCACAACATAGTCATAATCTAAAACCTTTGTTTAGCTAAAGTTAATAGAGGTGACTATATTATCCCAAGACTCAGGCAACGAACAAAATAGTGTAATAGCCTTATCTTCATCTTCAAATTTAACTTCCATACTAGTCAATTGAACTATAAGGGTAGTAAAGGTATTTAAATGGTTAGCAATTGTTGTACCTTCTTTCATCCGCAAATTGTACAATTGTCTCTTCAAGTAGATCCTGCTCGTCAAGGACTTCGTCATATATAGACTTTTCATCTTGCTCCATAAGCCCGATGTTGTATCCTCTCCTACAATATTAAACATAACATCATCCGCTAGACATAAACGAATGGTACTAAGAGCTTTTGCATCCAGATCTTCCCATTTCTCATTTTTCATAGTCATTGGTTTCTTTGTCTTGCCTGCCAATGTTTTTTGCAACCCTTGTTGCACCAGTAAATCTCGCATCTTAAGCTTTCAGAATTCAAAGTTATTTTTCCACTGAATGTTTCTACCTTGAACTTCAAACTTTAAACCTTTTCCATTAGCACAAACTCCCAATACCATTGCCAATGAATGAGAAATACATTATAATTCAAAAAATGAAACTTTAAAGTATGATTCAAAATTAAACAAAAAAAAAGTTAAAACAATATATATATAAACCTTTTAAAAACATTCAACTTCTCAAACGAATAGCCATCCACCTTAGTAATAATGACATCCTCCCATTTATAAAACTTTGTGTATTAGAAATTCGCTTTCATATTTCTCGAGCTCTTTGCAAATATCTAGTGCATAGTAAAACTTCAAATTAAATAACTTTCAAATATTTTTCAATGGTTATCATACCTCGTGATACAAAAACTTTCCACGAGACATGTCCAGTGTTATCGCTTCACTTGTGAAACATAAAGAACGACGATCTACTAGTATCGTGGGACCGCTTCACTTGTGAAACATAAAGAACGACGATCTACTAGTATCGTGTCCCACTGCAATGGATTTTTTTTTCATTTTATCTCTTTAATTATTTATTTGTTCAAATTGTGTGAAGACACTTAAATTCTTTTAATAAATTGTTTATTCATTCAAATAATGTAATGATACTTAAATATTTTTAGTATTTAATATACCTATTTATATTTGTAATTAAAGAAATCATTAAAAAAAAATAACTTTTTTTTTTCATTTTATCTTTTTAATTATTTATTTGTTTAAATTGTGTGATGACACTTAAATACTTTTAATAAAGAATTTATTAAAAAATTTGAAATTTAAAAAACTCTAGAATTCCACATTACATTTAATTAACATTAATTATCTTTAATTATTTCATATTACATTTAATTAACGTTAATTTTCTTTAATTATTTATTTGTTGAGATAGTATAATGATACTTAAATACTTTTAATATATATATTTAAATTTGTGATTAAATAATTCATCAAAATTTGAAAATTTCCAAAAACATTTGAAATTTTAAAAACTCCATAATTCTCATTTCTAGTTTTTATATTTTTAATACTATAATCATTTCTATTGAATATTTGAATTTAGGTTTAGTGTATTTTAGACTTAATGTACAACTAAAGTTTAAAATTTGAAATTTAAAAAGCTTCATAATTACCTTGAACATTTATTGAGCACTAATTTCCATTTAATTTACTTTGGGAACAAAGTTTTAGATTAAAGCTTTAAAATTTTTAAATTTATTAGGAAATTACACATAATCTTACTTTTAAATTTATATGGATTATTACATAATTTATTTATAATTTGGTTTATGAGCTTAATTATAACCATATTACTTTAAATAGTCATAAAAACAATAGTTAAAGTATTTAACAAGAATTAATTTATGTATCTTTACAAATGCATATATGGATAATCAATTAACATCAATACACTTAACTATAAAAAGTATTGGTAACTAAGGGGGTTTTCTATCTTTTTTATCCTTTTAAATCATGGCATTCATGTCCTTCAATCAATTAATTATAGAAATTATTGGTAACCAGGGTTTTCCTCTTTCTTTTCGAGTCCCTAGTGTCATTCAACCATGTAGTGTCATTCAACCATGTTGAAGACAAACAAACATCACCCAACAAAAGATTAAATCTTATTGATAATCAATTACCGGGCCTATACTTTAGACGGTGAGCGAAGGATCAAGAATTCCTTTTGATTTAATGGAAGACCCTATCCCTTAAGTCACGCGATGTACCGGACGATCGCCCTCCATCATACTACCTACCGTAGGAACAAGTAAATGCAAATGAATGGAAGGTGGGGATTAATACAACTACCATTTCATTTTCAAACAATGACTAAATTAGTAGAACTTAATTTGAAACACTAGATTAGTAGAGCTTAGTGAAAAGTTACATTATTTTCATAAGAAAACTTTGAGAGTTGAGAAAAAGTGACATAGCATGTATGACATTTTTTATTTGAAAATATGGGAACTTGTATTACCATATGACAAGGGAGATTTGGGTTTAAGTGTATTTATTGTTAATAACATCATTCTTAATTAATTCTAGTGGAATTTTTGAAAATATTGATAAAGGAAAAAAATTATAACAAATGATATCAAAATGATATCTTCATTACATGATCCATGAATCTAATCTAAACCTTGAGTTTTAATTAGAAATGTCTACATTTCTATTTAATATTAATAATATTTTGTTTTCTTTATTTATTTTTATTTAATATTATCAATATTTTGTTTTCTTTAATATTATAATATTTGTTTATTTTAATTTATGATTTCTTATGTAAGAAAAATAAGTGTTACTTTTCACAATTGATTACAACAAGCTTAAAGAAGTAATAATTGACATTCAAAATTGTAATAGTTAATAAAGTTGAGCCAAGGTCTAAGTATTAAAGATTTTTTTTTAAAAAATTCAAAATTATTATTAATTTTGCATCATATACTTCTTTAGAAAGGAAAATATTATTTTATATTCAAAATATTTAATCTTTTAGAAATTATTTGATTATAATAATTTCATTACATAATGTTAAGAATTATTTAATGCTACATTGTGTTGGTTGCTTAACACTTTTGAGTGTTAGTCATTGTAATAAATAGTGAGTTTTTCACAAGCTTGAGTCTTCCATAATTTCGTACTCATTTTATACTTCTTTGAATCTTATAAATGTTTGGATGCTAGAAATAAATGAAGCATGAGAAAATAGTGCTAATTTGGAATCCATAAAAGTTTCTTTGAGAAAGAATGAAAAATAGAAGCTTGAACTTGAGATGATGTTTGAATGTGAGCTTGAACTTGGAGCAATGGTAGAACTTGAACATGACCTAGAACACATCACCCTCTTCTTTTCCACTTGTAAGTTGATTTAGGTTAAAAAAAAGAGTTTTCTTTAAGTCCTTAAAAAATTCAACTGTTGCCCGCAGGGGTGTAGACCGATTGGCAAGTGCCGTGTAAATGGAAGGAACTATGTAAAATGAGGTCTCAAGGTCGATTCTCACCCCGATTTACTCGGAGGGCGTGCTTGCGGGCTGTGTGTTTCTCCCCAGGGTTTATAAGGCAGCCGGCAGGATTCGACCCCGTGTCACGCGAGTACGATACTGCCGTTGTTACCGATTCCCCTAGTATAAAAATTATAAAAAAAAAATAAAAAAAAATAAAAAAAAAAATCAACTGCTTGTAAGTAAACTTGGTAAATAAATAGAATAAAGCACTATCTCCTTCACTACAAGAACTAAGGACTCTGTAACTCATATATAATATGGAACCAAACGAAGAGATCCTAGGTGAAGTGTTGCTACCAAATATCTAGGGACTCTGTAACTCATATATAATATGGAACCAAACAAGGGGATCCTAGGTGAAGTGTTGCTACCAAAGATCTAGGGACTCTGTAACTCATATATAATATGGAACCAAACTAAGGGATCTCATTGCTACCAAATATCTCAGTCATGCGGTGGGTATATGATAATAAATGCCCAGATCGAATTTCATATATAGATGCTTAGCTTTATAACATTGAGATGCTAACCCATGTTGGTCTAACCTACCACAGTTACTTACAAACCCATTGGACCACGTATCTAATGCAAACCCATTGCTCACTACCATTTTCTTTAAAAACAAAGGCAGGGACTAGTTATTATGCAACTTTCCCTTGTTTCATGTTGCGAAGTTTTCTTGTGTTTGATTCGGGCCAATATGTAAAAATGTGTTTTGGCCCAATTGATTGAAACTCGCGAGTCTTGTGACATTGATAAATTTATGTTTGTTAAGCTTTGTGGTATAATTGTATTTATGCATCCAATGTTAATGAAGTATGATTTAGATTCTAATACATGTTAATAATGGTAGGGAGTGTATTGTTTATTTTGGGTAAGGACCAAGAGATGAAAAAACTTCTTAAAGATTAATATTAAATAATAATTTAAGTGATTTTAAACATTAATATTAGAATGAAAAATTTAGTAATTAAATAATAAATAAAGTGAAATTAAGGATTTTGATTAGTAGACAACTTAAATGAGAGATCAAAGGCTCAGAGTAAAATATATCTTAGTAAAATCTAAAAGATTGTAGAAAGGTCATGGAAGAGAGAATGTGGTTTTGGGACAATGTTGGCATCTTCTTCAAATCATTCTTTAAATTTAACCACACTTGAATATATATTTCCTTAACCCCAATGAGGGTGAAATTATTGAATCTCCCCCTCATGTGTATACACGGGAAGTGGAAATTCTACAAAAAAAAAAATTAGAAATTCCTTAGGAAATCTTATTAGGAAAACTCGAAACCAATAGGATAAGGGTATTTTCACCTATGTCATAATTTGTGCAAAACTTAACATAAGTATAGATCTCACAAACATTGTCTTTCTAAATTGTGAAGATTTAAATAGACCCAACAACCAGATTACGAGAACACAACCTTCACATGTAGACTTTGTCTAGAGACAAGTCATATGAAGGGACCTTGTCCAAAAGCAAAGGTTTTTTAGTCTAAAAATCCAAAGAATAACAGATTGGGTTGGTGGAAGGCCTCGGTAACAAATTTGTAGTGTGCGACACCCAAGAAGAACGTAGAGGCATCTCATATTATAGTTCCAATAAATAACCTTATCACACCCTCTGAGTGGTGTGTTGTTGATATAGTCATGACATTAGCAACTCAACATGTTACTTATGACAATAGAACTTCAGTGGGGAGGATAACGCTCCATCCCACAACCACTCGAGCTAGACCCAGTTGACATATAATGTCATTATATAGTATTGATATTAATCCAATATCATTGAAATAGATATATAAAATTATATAGTTAAATAATAAATAAATAAATTCATACATGTGAATTATCTGAATTAGAAGGAGATTATGTTAGGGTCCTAACCTCCCTAATCCCCTAAGCAGATAGACTATTATGTATTACTCTGTAGGGATATCATTATCAGTAACTACGGCCTTTGTATTAGTGTGAACACAATTATTGTAAGAAGGATTACTAGAAGGTTTCACCTACTAGAAATTTCATTCTCTAGAATGTTCTTAGGGGATACAAAGTACTATATAAAGATGAAGAATCATTGTAAAATACATCTTGGAAAATAATTTACAATGTAAGCTCTACTTTATTGGAGGTTTCCCTCTTGAAGAGGCAAGTAAACATTGCTTCCATATCAATAAAGGTATAATATTTTGGTTCATATTGTCCATTATGTTTGAAATTCTATTTCTTTCTACAATATATATGAGTAACATTTGTAATTTTTGCTTTGAATATGTTGGCCCTCGACCAAGTTTTGAGGAAACATTGGTCGGGTTTAACCACTTTTGTACTTAGACAGGCTGGTCGAAGATGGAGTGCTCAAGCGGAGCTGAGATCGCGGGATCTCACTTGTTTTGTGGACCCAACATGGGGTTCTTAGGGTTTTGTAACGGGTATGGGATGTCGACCCATGGGTTTACCCTTAGTCCTTTTTGTAAGGGATGCAAAAGTATAAATAAGAAGGAATGTAAGGTAAAAGTATCTTAGTGAGAGTGGTGTAATTAGCTAAGTGCAAGAGGCAAGTATTTCTGAGTTGCTTAGTGCAACAGACTGTGTATGTAAGGCTTTGTGCATAATAGAGGAGTTATCTATGTGCCTTGACCTGATTTTGGGAAGGTGGATCTAGCGCTTAGTGTGCAGATCACCTATCCAGTGCGAAGCTTGGCTCTGTGGATTAGTGCATGAGAGCGGATGGATGTAAGATATTGAAGACTAATAAAGAAAAAGAAGTCGTTGGTGGATGTAGCCCCACACTAGGTGAACCACGTAAATCTTGTGTTGATGGTTTTCTTTGTGCTATAATGTTTATGCTATGAATATACTTAGTGCATTGAACGATACAAATGATAGATAAATCTATGAATGTTTAATGCTTTGTATATGTTGAATGTGTTAGATCTGACTTATGAGGCTAAAGTGCGATGTGTATTTTTTTATTGTTACGCGTTGATCTGTACTTAGGGTTTGATCTACGGTGTGAATAAAGCTAATGAATTAATATATGTTGTTCCTAAGTACCCTACGTAGTGTTGTAATCATAGATCTATGTCCCAACTTGGTTACAGACACCTAAGTCCTATAACCCCCCCTGCCTCTACCTCGGGTGAGACTTCGCCTACTTCGTAGGTGTTTCCAAAAGGGTCGGTAGTTAGGGTTTCGTTGGTGCATTGTTGAAGCGTTGAACCCAGTTTTCCCCTGTGCCAAAAAATGGTTCCATTGCCATGACCTGAAACTATGATTGTTGGGAACTGAAGTAAAGGAAAGAGAAACTCTGTGCGTAGATCTGTTGTTGTTGTGCGCAATATTCTACTTGACTTGCGAAGCTTTGTGCTAAGAAAGAAACCCGATATGAAGAAAAGAGGTAAGATCTTGAAAGAGGTAAAGCTTTGTGCTTTGATAGAATAAGATAAGTGAAAATTTTTGTTTTGAAAGCATGAATCTAAGTATGTTTGATAGATTTTGTCCTAGTCTAAAAACTAGAGCACAGTTAGAAGAACGAGTTGATCTGAATAAATTTGATAAAATAGAGAAATATATGTTATTCCTATGCATAGAAACATTTTTTGGACTAATGAGTAGATGTAGGAACATAGAAAGAATTTTTTCAGATTGCAGGTCCAGCACTCTGATCCTAGTACGCAGTACAGGAGAAGTTGGGGAACATACAATAGAAAGAGAGGATTGCCATTATGTTATAACTACAGAAGACCGAGACATCTTGCTAAGGAATGCCCTGGTACAGGTCCTATTTGTCTTTGTTGTAAAAGAGTTGGTCACGAAGTTGAGGATTGTCCAAGAATGATTACTAAAGTTGAAAGGATGAATATGAGACAATAAAACTATCAAGAGAATAAGAGTATGTTAAATAATCATCAAGAGAAAGAATCAGAGAAAGCTCAGACTATGTTAGTACAGTTAAAAGAAGCAATGAATAATCACAAAGATGTCAATTTACTAGAGATCTTGAAAGAAAAACAACACATAGATACAAGAATAAGAGACTTCGACATAGACTGTGTCTTGGATGAGGAGACACAAGTGAATATTATGACAGAAAGCACTTGGGAAATTTTTGGAAATCCCATTACGGTACCTTCATTGGGAAGAATAGGCTTGTTTAAAGGAAAGATGATAACCCTATGTGGAAGAGTTACGAATGTACCTATTATCATCCATGGAACATTGACAGAAAAGGAATTTGAAGTCATTAAGCTCATTGAGAACAACACCTTGTTCCCTTTTTTGTTAGGAAAGACTTGGATTGAGAAAGATCATACCAAAAGGAAATCAGAGGAAGAAGATACAGAAAAGAAAAAGCAAGAACTAAGGGATTTCATAGCTAGAAAAATAGATCGACTGATAGAAGAACAAGAAGTTGAGTCGAAGCAACCGAAGGCAAGAGAATAGGTTGTCAAGGTTGAAAGAACGCAAGAAGGTTTGAAGGACCTATCCATGCAAGAAAGAAGTATATCCACTCAGGAAATAGTAAGAGAAGGGATATTAACTTCAAACCCTTTGAGAGCACATCAACAATGCAAAGTCACTTCGCTAGGAGAAAATAATAATAAGAATGGAAAGAGAAATCCATAAACAATTAGAAAGAATCAGATCAAAGGAAAGAAGGAAAGGAAGCTTAGTAAGAAGAAGGCTAAGTTGGAAAATCTACAAGAATTTACAGAGAACAAATGGAAGATTTCACAGATTGGAACTTCATAGGAGGCAGGTTTGCAGGATTTGAACCTCGCTGGAACAGCAGAACCGCGTAGAATGGGAATTCACCTTGGCAAAGCTATATGACCGTTGGAGGCGCCCCGACCATTAGAGGGATGCTTTGGAATGGCTAGGAAACACATTTATGGGCGGGTAGATCGTTGTTAGACATTGAGACAACACCATAACGGACGAATTCGCATTGATTGAGGCATTCTTGTCTGTTGGAGGAATTTGTTACGACACTTGCTTACATAACCCGTCGAACGCTATGCTGGGACCACTTTTTGCTACCCGTGATTATTTGAGACAAGAAATGAAGTGATTGTGTGTGTCAAGCTGTCCTATCATACCTCGCCATTTGTTTTTTACCCCGCTATCCGTTTACCTACCCCGGTTTATTTGTTAATAGTGAGAATGTCGGTCGAGCACACTGAGCTAGAGAAATACGTTGAATAGGTTCTAAAGAAGTTCATGGATGATAAAGCTATGTTTGAGGGAGTACAGGCATCGTTGACCAGGGGACTACAGGATTCCCCTTCGACTGGACGTCGTTCAAAACGTGACAACCCTGCGACTGAGAAGCGAAGTAAGCATCGTGACGATCTGGCTAATGTGAAGTAGGTCCCGTTGATCTTACCTGATTACATCCCACCTTTGGTTGGCATGGTTAATCGTGATAGCATCCCACAGGACTTTGAATACAAATTGATCACCGTGTACATTTCGAAGGGAATACGCGTAGTTGGAACCTATTTAGGAATGATCCTAGCATTGAAGAACAATGAATTTAACCTCAGAGACATAAAGAACCATGCCATGCTCGCGCCCCATAGATATTTGATGAAGACGACTGGGAAGAAGCCTCACATAGTCTCCCAACCATGGATAAAGGAGCCAACGCAGCCCACGATACTGAACTTAATGAAGATCCCTCATTTTGGCTAACATTAGGAGGTTAACGCTTGCGTTAAACTCCTCTTTTCATGCTATCATGGAGGATATATGTGGCTTGACAGACGCATTAATGTGGATCTGGCGCTGATCCACCTGATCACAAGACTAAGCATGCAGGACAGATAAGTGCGAAGAAGAAGAAGAAAAAGGAGAAAGTTCATAACATAGAGACTGATGAGGAGGACAACGCCTCGAAAGAAAGTAGACCTGGCTTGCCCGCAGGAGGAGGAGGAGATGAAGTAAATCGATAAGTAGGAGGGAAAGAAGGAGAAAAACAAGGAGAAGGAAAAGCTACACCACCGAAGGATCCCCCTACTAAGGCAGAAACATTGAAGAAGAGGAAGGTTTCTCCGCAGAAACCTTCAGCAAGAAAGAAGACCCACACTAGTAAGCCCCAACTAGAGGCTACGCTCATGGAGGATGACATTGGTCTAGTCCACAGAGAAATGGAGGATGCGTCCGAGGACCTATTATAGAGATATGGCACGAAGCAAGAAGAGTTGTACGTAAGAGTTGAGAAGGAACTAAAGGAAATTTAGCGATCCATTCAATTACGCTGTGCAGTGCCTACTGCACCCTCTTCATCAGAGACTGCAGAGTTGGGGGATGAGCCAGACCAACTTCGAATACTGGAAGATGCAACAGAGGCTCGGCTTCAGGGATTCCAAGAAGAAAAGGAACAGGCCACAGAAGCCCCAAAGAAAGAAAAAGAGGAGATCTTGGAGAAACTACGAGTTGCGTGGTACTGTGTAACCGCATATGAAAACAAGAAAGATGAGTTATGGCTGATGCTCAAGGAAGACAAAGAGAAGATACAAAGGGAAAAGGACCAGATGATTGCAGAGCAGACTACAGTCAAAGAAGTGATGAGCAAAGCACTTTGCTCTGTGCCAATCTTGGCATAGGAGGAACATGAGGCAGTTGAAGTTCAAGTGATGAAGCTCGTTGAGGCCATCCAATAACTTCAAGCATGGGTAACAGAGTTGGAGATTCAAGTAGTACCAAGAAATCCCCAGAATGTGCACGACCAGAGGGAGGAATCCGCTAAGAGCACAGTAGAAAGGATTAGAGTCATCGCCTTGGAATGCAAGAAACTAAGAAACAAAAGTGTGCAGACCTACGAACGCCTCATGGAAGACCCATAACTTAGGAAGTTGGAAGCACAACTATAGGAGGCGCAATAGCAGGCACTGACAGTTCAAGTGCATATGAAGTCACTCACTGTAGTCGACAGAATGAAGAGATCAAAAGAACAACACGCGGTCCAATAACAGATTACTTCCATCCATGGAAGAGTAATGGAAGTCACACAAAGGCTACAACCGGTGCAGGATGAAGCATGCGCGGTGTTTGAAGAGATCGAAGGAAAAGGTTCACAACTGGACCAAGTGGTTGCGATAGTGGAACAATGACTGGAAGGGCATGTGACATAGAAATTGATCCAGGAGTTCACTGAGGAGGAAGCTCAGGTGAAGCAACAAGTCGAGGCAGCTCGAGGCCTTCGAAGCAGCACTGCCCAGATCTGAGTGACTCAGAATGAGTCACAGGTGAGTGTTGGGGGCATGTTGGCCCTCGACCAAGTTTTGAGGAAACATTGGTCGGGTTTGACCACTTTTGTACTTCGACAGGATGGTCAAAGATGGAGCACCCAGGCAGAGTTGAGATCGTGGGATCTCACTTGTTTTGTGGACCCAGCATGGGGTTCTTAGGGTTTTGTAACGGGTATGGGATGTCGGCCCATGGGTTTACCCATGTTTAGGCCTTTTCATAAGGGATGTAAAAGTATAAATAAGAAGGAAAGTAATGTAGAAGTAGCTTAGTGAGAGCAATGTAATTAACTAAGTGCAAGAGGCAAGTAGTTTTGAGTTTCTTAGTGCAACATATTGTGTATGTAAGGCTTTGTGAGTAATAGAGGAGTTGGCTCTGTGCCTTGACCTGATTTTGGGAAGGTGGATATAGTGCTTAGTGCATAGATCACCTGTCCAGTGCGAAACTTGGCTCTGTGGCTTAGTGCACAGGAGCGGATGGATGTAAGAGATTGAGGACTAATAAAGAAGAAGAAGTCGTTGGTGGATGTAGCCCCACACTGGGGTGAACCACATAAATCTTGTGTTGATGGTTTGCTTTGTGCTATAATGTTTATGATGTGAATCTTCTTAGTGCATTGAATGATATGAATGATAGATAAATCTATGAATGTTTAATAATTTGTATATGTTGAATGTGTTAGATCTGACTTATGAGGCTAAAGTGCGATGTGTATTTTGTCATTGTTACTACGTCGATCTGTACTTAGGGTTTGATCTGGGATGTGAATAAATCTAATGAATTAATAGATGTTGGTCCTAAGTACCCTGTGAAGTGTTGTAATCATAGATATGTGTCCCAGCTTAGTTACAGACACCTGAGTCCTGTAACCCGCCCTACCTATACCTCGGGTGAGACTTCGCCTACTTCGCAGGTGTTGTCAAAAGGGTCGGTCGTTAGGGTTTTGTTGGTGTGTTTTTGAAGCGTTGAACCCTGGTTCTACCCATGTGCCAACATAATATTTCTATTTGGAAATCCACAAATGGTATCAAATCACTTTCTTAGCATATTTTTAGAGAAAAAAAAATTTTAGGCTAGAGACGTGTTTCAATTTCTATAAATAACACAAAGATACATCATTAAGTGGGTAAACCTACAATTGGGGAGGAATACATGTAGGAAATAAAAGAACTTTCACCTAATTGGAAACCCATGTAACCCCTATTGCTACCCTTTCAGGTAGTACCACATCAGGCAACACTTGTATATGGAATTCACTTCCACGTACCCTTAAGTGTATCAGAAGTCTTGTAGGTGTCCTGAAACTGGCCCTAGATAAGTCTCTTGACTGCCTAATTTCTATAACGTCACCAACAACATCACTCAGGAATATTACTCTCTAGTACCTAGATAATCGGGTAGTACAACTAAGGGTATGATCGAACCTTCTTAGTTAGAGCCTTGAGATATTGGTCCAAGTACTATTGTTGTCCCCTACAAGTGTATCAGACATATATAACACAAGGCACTCCCTTGTCATTAGGACATGTTATCGCACAGTTTGTAGGAAAGGTTTAAGTAGCTTGAAGTCAAGGCCCAAACTGGCGTAATAGGAGCTTCCCCACCCACTGTCACCTCGATGGGGAGCTCTTTCTATTCATGGTGGCTAATCCCTAGGGAGACGTCCCTAGTAATCTGGGGTTCTGAAGGAAAAGGATCAAGGGTTTAAGGCTTCAAAGGTTAAGGATAGGCTTCCCTTCACAGATTACTGCCAATATGATAGTCAAAAAGAAGAAGGTATTCCACTGGATGGCACCTGTTTGCGAGACAAGACAAAAAGAACTAGAACGTGCTGCAGTGGTTAAAGATTTATGACTATCTTGAATATATATATATGAGCAATGATGAAATGTAATTATTGACGAAGTCAATGATTGCTAGACAAAGATAAAGGCTTATAACACTTCTTCAATAAGTACAAACTAGTACTTGCATTCAATGTACAAATTCAACCTTATTATATCACAATGCATTAAATATCATAAATCTGCTCATATATAAATACTGTTGCTGCGTCACAATTGCAGATTGAGGGTGACGTCATCCCTAATTCATGTTGTTTTTTGGAAGGAAAAAAGTGAACGTTTTGCATAATAAGCCAAGGAAAGTAATATATGCTTCAATGCCAACCAAATCACAACATTTTACACTTAAACAATGGTTAAAAGAGGCTTGACGTCATCAATTTTGCTGTTGATATAAAAGTGACGTCAGCCCTAATTTGAGGTTAGTTTAAGGGGGAAAGAAGTGGACGTTTTGCAAATTAGACCCATGAAAATATTCAACACATCAATGCCAATCAAATGATGACCTAGCCGCAATTTTTAAGCCACTCAAAAAGTTCAATAAAGGCATGACATCATCTTAGGGTTAGTTAGGGTTA
>ML779384.1:562611-573349 GCA_009831015.1 Picea engelmannii
CCACTAGAGTTTGAGAATCTCCATAAGGGATTCCCCTCTCCATTTACCAACCCTCGATGTAAGAGTAATGGTTGCATCCCAAACCTCCAAATTAAAATGACATCCAACTAGCATGTGATAGGTAAGGCTATGAAGCATCCAATTTTTCAATGTGACCTTATTGAGATCCCTACAGTTTGTGACTAGATGCATTTCTTTTAGGCCCTTATTTGGGATAAGGAACATGGGATATCCATAAGGATACATGGATTTGGCATTCTATCTCAATAGCCTTGCAATGAGAAGGGAAATATATGAGAGCATTGGGAAGGGAAGAACAATGGACTAAGTCAATATTTGAATAGAATGAGCAGGAGGAAGCCCATTTGAGGGAAAAAATATGTTTGAAAACTCAAGGATACGTTGCATGTATGGAGGATACATATGCACATATGTGTCATGTTTAATAGGAGTAAATTAATGGAAAGATACATGTGGAGGTTTTCTTGATGCACAACAACTTGGCCAAATAGAACACAAGGATGTGAAGGTTCTATGGTGGAAGATTCGAGTTCATAAATTTTTCCATATAACTTATAAGTATTTTGAGAGGCATCATAAATGGCTTGACGATGATGTTAATAGGAAATACCCAATAGTAGATCTAAGAAATCAAGGGGGGATACATCACAGTCTATTGTGTCATGGAGGGAACCAATGACAAATGTGATGGCACAACATTTAGTTTCATAGAGATAGAGCCCATATTTTTGTACCCAACTCAGTTGATAGGGTAAGGGGTGATAAAAAATGAGTAGTTGAAGATGATTAATAGAGTCTTTGGAGACCATATCTTTTTGGTTTCCATTATCAAGGATCATGGAAGCAATATGCTCTTTGATTGACAATTTTGGGTAAATAAAAGGTTAGTGGGGCGGGTGGTTGAACCATTTGTCATGAGAAGAAGATTGGTATATAAAATCACGGGATTAGAAAGAGGAATAAATTAAATGCCTTGTGTAGCAACAATGGGGGAAGTTATCTCAAGGGATTCCATAGAAGGATTTGTATTATATAAAGTTTTTGTAATATTTTTTCCTTGAAGAGAACGACACTTAGTAGTATCATGGGTAGTAGTCTTATGAAAGGTGCACCATCATCTTGAATGTGGAGAAGAGGGTGAACTAGGGGTAGGTGTGTTGACTTGGCAAATGAGGGTGGATTTAGGGGTTGAAACATAAGAATGAGGAATAGAGGGGTGGGTCCTTTGATCAAATTTATGTTCAATAGCGAGGACCTTTCATAAAGTGCAATCTAGGGTTGGGATTTCAAACAGATCAACTTAATTAAGAATAAGAATAAGTAAACCATAATTAAACTTTAAGATTAGTACCTCTTCAAACTCACATATACACAACTATATGTGAAGCTTGGAGACAGAGTCAACATAATAAAAAATATATTAACCAAGAAGTTGATGAAGAAGAAACTAACGATGCATAAGGTTCTGCAGATACTCTAGTGGGTAGAAGTATTCTATGAGGGCTTGAAAAAAGACTACCATATATTTCTATAGTGTGTTGTGGAAATGCCTAATCTCTAATAGTGAACTTCAACATATAAATCAATAGATTCTATTTTGTCTATCCACCACGCTTGGGCCACATGTTCAAGTTGACACTCAACAAATCAAAGTTTGGTGGCCTTTGTCATGTGAAGTTTTATTTTGAAGTATGCAAAAAAACTTCATATCCAAGAATCCGAGATCTCTCCATCCATTTTCTCACCATACTTTGGAATATTTATGTGGGCATTTAGTGTGAGGTTAGAAGAGGATGGTGTGGCCTTGACGACTTACAAACCTTTAGTAAAACTAGAATGAGTACTTTCTAGATCCTTGGGAGAGGGTTCACGACATGGAGGCATTGCACTAGCCTTGGAAAGTGGAAGGAAGATAGCACAAAAATGAATATGGCAGTATATGGATGGTAGGGTGATCTCCCATGTGATAAGAATAATAATGATACCTAAAAATTCAAGGTGGGATTTGGGATAAAGTAGCTTGACACTTGATGCAAAACATGCTATATATGAGGGAACGTACCCTTGATTGCCAGACAAAGAGACAAAGTGGATCCATGTGTGGGATACATAAGTCTCCAAAAGAAGGGAACGAATCCTTGTACGAGGTTATGAAAGCCCAGAGATATTCTATGATACCAAAATGATAAGGCACTCAATCATCTCCAAGCGTAATTGCTAGAAATCATTTCCATAATACAAAGAATAAAGTTTGAGGCAACAATAAATCACTCTTCTATTGGCCATAAATGGTTTATATCGATTATTACAATAAAGAATTTAACTAAGTAAAAACTAGCTAGCCTAGATGATCGTAACAAAGTCATGATCAACTAAAGAACATAATTGTGTGGAGTTGAATCTCAACATGCTTACATCTATTAATGAATAGACTAAAAAGACGATGTCTCCCATTATCCTAGGTATACACGCCTTATCATTTTAGAAAATAAAGTTGTTATTATTACTATTCCTAAGATATTTAAAATATAAATTTATATTTATTATAAAATATTTTATTTTATTAATTTTTATATAATTTTATCTTTATTATTTATAATAGAAAAAACAATTTTTCCCTTTGGGAAGAAAATTTCTCTATTCAGTTTTTTTTTAAGTTAAGTTTAACTAGGTATTTAAAATTCCTTTGTATGAGATCAATAGTTTCATCGATGACTAAGAACTAAATCTCATTTGCACCTTTAAATGATACTAGTACTACTTAAAAAATGGGGTTTGTCATGACTTCACTTATAATCTTATGATAAATTCCTACGAGAGTGTGGTTTAGCAGCAAGCAATGAGGTGATTGGCTTGTATTAACCTGTAGACCCCGGTTTAGAATGCCTTGAGTGGGTGTGCACAATGTCAGGTGCAAGACATCTTATAAAGATAATTGAAAATCATTTACCTTTGTATGAGATCAATGGTTTCATCAATGCTACAAGATAATTCTTTGACCAATGATTTTATTAATAGATGCTTTGATCTATAGATTTAATAGGTTTTAACTATTCTCTCAAGAACCCATAAATTTATTGACAACAACTAGACTCTAGCGTACATGGTAAGTTTCTATTTGAGATGTTCAACATATATAGTAAGTTCTAATTTCAATTTTGTATGTTTGTTTCTTGTATATTTTAGTAGCCCAAAAGAGTGTAGAAATATCACAAATGAGGGACCATGGATTTGGGGCAAAGCTAGCCTCTTTTTCAAACCATGGTTCCCCAAATTTAAACTTGCTTCATAATCTATTTTATTGGCCCTAGTGAGGGAGAGATTATCATATCTCCCCCTGTGTACATGTAGGAAGATTAACTCATACAAAAAAAAAAAAAATTCCATTGGAAAATTTATTAGGAAAGATCCAACCTAAGAGGATAAGGGTATTTTCACCTATATGGTTTACAAACAAGATCATTCTAATGAATATTTTAAATAGATCCAATAACTACATTATAAGGACATAACCTTCATGTGTATACTTTGTCTAAAGACAAACCATTAAAGGGTTTTTAGGGGGAAAAAATCAAGGGATATCGAATTGAGCTAATGTAAGGACTTGGTGGGAAATCCCTAGTGGATGGTATCAAAGAAGGATGTAGGGTCATTTGAGCCCATATACCACTTTTTTTCCTCAAATGACTACTCTTCACGGGGTTGAAGAAGAGACATGATCTAGATAATTCAATTTAGGGAAAGGAATTAATCCCATTGACCATTACACTAGATGATGCAATGCAATTACCATTGTTTGAATCTTCAATAACCTCAAATCAACCATTGAGATAGAGACAAGTAAAGTTGAAAACATGGAGAAAATAACAACTTATAAGCTTGCAAGATTTTTAATCCCTCTAATTATAGGACCATTATGATTAGCTCTCTTTTAGCCAAGTTATATGGAATTATTATGAAAAGCATTTGACACAGTTCCTAGAACTAACCTATGGAATATATTAGAAGAGATAAAATTTCTTTTCGAGTTGAGGGTTGTTATGACAAGGCTGTACGAGAATGTTATTTCCAAGTTTAGCAACAATGATGGATGGTCGGAAGAAATTTGTAGTGTATCTAGAGAGGTACCGGGGGCCCCAGAGGGCCCATAGTGATAATAGTGGAGGTCATTCAATGTAAAGTGGACTAGGTCCACTATTTTATTAAATAAGGCCCACTATGGTAGTTAGATATATTAGTATAAACATAATAAATGCAAGATGACTTATTAGAAGGTTCCTCCTCTAAAATGTTCTTAGGTGGTTGGTAGCACTAAATAAAGGTGTTCAAGCAATGTAATGAGATGTGAAGAAAAAATATTGTATTTGGAGCTTGTAGCTCATTAGGAGGTTGCTCCCTTGAAGAGGCAAGTGAACAGGAAATGATCCCTTCCATAATAGGATTCATTGTATACTGTTGTCCTACCTCAAGGGTTTTCATAATAATAAACTGATATTTTTTCTATATTGTCTCTGAATATTTGTAGTGATTCTGTATTCAAGTATTTGGTATTTAACAAAATTAATTGTAATATAGGAGTTAAGTAAGGTTGTCCCCTATCCCCTACCATTTTTGACATATACATTGACAACTTAGAGGGTTTCTAGGAAGAAGCAAGATGTGTTGGCACGTCTCTAGCTGGAATAATCGTCATCCTTCTTCTTTATGCTGACGATAGTGTTCTTATGATGAAGAGTCCCTATGATCTTGACAAGAAACTAAAGATTCTCAAGGTTTTTTGCACTGGGATGGGTATGACTATTAACATTGACAAAACAAAGGGTATGGTAATTAAGTCTAAAAAGATCATTTATGCTAATTTCATGTATGACAATAACAACTTGGAGGAAGTGGCTTCATTCATATTAAGAATTGATCTTCATTGCAAGCTCAACTAGAACCATAACATTGAGGAAAGGATAATGGAAGGTGGAAAGCTTGTTATGTACTTGAAAACAATCTCTTGGCTTTGAGATAGGAAGAAACTCTTCTTTGAGATTCTTGTCACCCCTATTATCTTATATGGTTGTGAATTTTGGGGTTGCAACATCTCTAGAGAATTTTGGAGAAATATAGATCAAATCCAAAAGCGTTTTATAACTTATCATCTTAAAATTAAAGGGCCATACACCTTATTTTATCCTCCTCATAGAAACGATTATTTCCCCCATTGAGAGAATGATTATGATTAGGTACTTAATGTACAAGAAAAAGATAAATAACATGGAAGACAAGAGGTTTCTTAAGGTTTCCTTGAAATATAGTGATAACCTCTTGTGGCTCAAGCAAGTTTGGGATACAGATGGCAAGTCTTTGCTATAAATCATTGAGGTATTGAGGAATATGTCACTTTGCAAAAATTCTACTAATATTAAAAATATTATTACATCTAAATTTAAGGAGAAATTGCGGTGCCATAAAGAATTAGAGAATAAGAGAAAATTAAGATACTACTAGAAGATCAAAAGTATCTATGTCTTTTAACTAGCATAAAGAAGAAAATGAACATTGCTAAAATAAGAACAAACTCCCATGAGCTCCATAGTGAAACAAGGTCAGAGACAATTTGTAAAATGTCATGGGTTGAAAAAATTTGTCATCTTTGTGATACTAAGAGGATTGAAGATGAAAAACTCTTTCTCTTATAATTCTTCTCTTAAAGTTTTTTGGACACAAAAATAAAGTTCTAAAGAAAACCAAGTAATTATTTACCTTGTTTTAAGGTCCGATACACTTGTCATTGATAACCATCATCATCATCACTAATGAAAAAAGTGAAAAGAAAAACACCTCTCCTTAAACATTGTAAAGTAGACAAACAAGTATTTATCTTTTAATACTCAATTTTTTTATAAATATAAATTTAAACAAAAAATTATCAGATTATAATTCATCACAACATCTATACTTTTATGATATTACATTCAGTTCCAAACACAAAATATTCCAAAATTATGGGAATTCATACCTGGACAAAAATGTAGATGTACCTCAAGGAAGAAATGTGCAGTGTATACAGTTATAACTTTGAGTCTGCCGGATGGAGCCGCGGAGCTGACATAATTTGTTTGTCTCTTCTTCCACACGACTTGTCTACATCGCCGGCGGGATTAATGAACGTTGCCACCCTCTGGCTCTGGTGGCTGCAGAAGACATGTGGGAAATATTGCCTCTTATGATCCAACAGCACGGCCAGGGATACCACGGTGTTTTCATGGAAGGTAGATTCATGGTGTCAAATTTGACTGAAGTGCAGCAGTTTTCGATCCTGAGAGCGGGAACGTGGAGAAGGTAGGAAGACACGTGGAGATTCAGGGAGATCTGTGGAGAACTTGTGCGGATTCTTCTTCTTCTGGGGCGTTGTAAGCGTTGAGTGAAAAAAAGGTGATGAAGTGTGATGTTGAGAGAGGTCTGTTTGATGCCCTGAGACTTGAAGTGTGATGTTGAGAGAGGTTTGTTTGATGCCCTGAGACTTGCAGCAGGCACAGAAAAAACATGTGGGCTTGGCACATAAATGAATTTGTATTTATTCATTGCAAAGCACCATGTCTCATGAGATGACACGCTAATGAAGCCGTGTTGAGGCCAGGGACAAATCATGTTATGTTTTGTAGTTTATTATGATTTTTTGTTTTTAAGATGTGTTAATTGACACTTCCTAGGATGACAATAGTTTCCCTTCTTGTAGATGTATACAAAGTCACATGTTACTTTACATTCCAAGATAGAAATTCCCCTCACAAATCTAAACCACCACTTGCTCCCCTCCAATTTAGCAGACATGTTATATTTTGCTTCACTTCCTCAACAATATATCTATTAGAAAACGTGTTGATTTGCTTATGCAAATGGATTTTGCTTCACTTCCCCAACAATATATCTATTATAAAACGTGTTGATTTGCTTATGCAAATGGATGTGTTGCTCCTCCTATTCACTTATTCCAACCTTATATGTCAACATAGAAGTGAAATAAACACACATCTCATTGGAAAAGGAAGAGATCCTATAGTGGACTATAGTGGACATGCCCTAGCATAACATCCTACAAGCTTACAAAGAAAACAATACCAACACAATGGAGCTTAAAACAAAGGTCTCAATAGCAACCCAACTTTGTCACAAATAATGTCCTTTGCATAGAGGGAAACAAAGCATGGAAATGGGAAAGGGAGTGGCAAGGTTCTATCTCAAGAGACGACGAATAGAAAGAATGCATGAGCAATGAACTCTTTGCTCATAGAGGTTGGCCTTCGACCTCAAAGGAAACCAAGAAGCCAACTAAATCATCTTGTAACATGCCAAAACAAACCGATGCTTAATGGATAGCTTAGGGGTCTATAGACAGACACAAGCCAAGCACCATAAAAAGGATTGAGCAATTAAAGGAACATGTATGTTAGAAAAGAAGGATAATAAGTATTTCAAAAATTGATGCAGAATAGTCAAGGAGAGTAACATCGAGCTTCTTAGAGATATTTGTATGGAATTAAGGAAGGTCAAAGAAAATTACCAATTTCTTCTCTAGGTTATGAAAAGTTATGAAAAATATACAACATATAACACATTTATATAGAGCGATGAGTAGAAAATTAGAACCGACCCTAACACCCAGTGAATCTTAATGAAGTAGAATTATAAGATGCTTAGATTTCAAATTCACTATCTAATTATATTTTTATAATGCTTTTAGTAAAAAATTTAAAATAATAATAAGATATAATTTTTACTCCATCTCTCTATATATATAATGGAAAACAATGTGACTACCTTTTCAAAAAGTTATGAATAGTTTTATATAACACTAAATAAAAATGCAATTCAATGATGGTGATATTAAAAATGTAAGTGGAATTTTGTCAAATTATTTATAAAATTTTAGTTTAATAATTTTTAATAATTTTTATTTTTATTAGTTATATTAAAAAAAAATTAAAAATACAAAAAATAAATTTCAAAATTTTATAATTTTAAAAATATAAATTAAAAAAATATATTTAAAAAAAATTAACAATTAAAATTAAAAAAAAAAATTAATATTAAAAATCTTTGTATGAAATTAATAATTTCATAAATGGCTAAAAGAAATTTCATTTACACTCTTAAATGAGACCAAAATTACTTTTGTCATTATTTCATGATTGTGTTCTAGTAACGAGCAATAAAGTGATTAAGTTTGTATTGAATAATAAATCTAAATTAAGAACTATAAAGTGATTAAGCTTGTATTGACTAGTAAATTCTTAATTAACTTCATGATTGAGTATGAGTAGGTGTAAAGTGATTAAATTTTTATTGAATAATAAATCTTAATTAAAAACTATAAAGTGATAAAATTTGTATTGACTAATAAATTTTAATTAACAACTAATCAATTTCATGATTGAATAGTTGTAAATGGTACAAATAATCAACTTGAGATTAATGATTTTATTGATTTCATTAATAATTACAAAATAATAATTAGTTTAATAATTTTAGTAATATTGCTTTCATAATATCTTAGTAATACTTTAATAATAATATTATAATAATATTAATTTTATTAAGGACAATTATAATGATTTCATTCATACTTGCACATGGTGGAACTAATACATTAAAAAAGGAGTGGACGCCAAGAAAACAATGTGAAGTAGATATCATCCAAACTTAAATATAAAGTGAACTTTGTTTTAGCCATTGTAGTTGCTTTTCTCGTTAGTTGAATGTATTGTCATCCATGAAATGACAAAAAGGTGAAAGACAACACGTGTCAACTCATAAGCATGTTTATGTTCATACTTTGGGAAAAAGGGGAAAGAAAACACGTGTGAAGTCATACTTTGGGAGCCTCAAGAGAAAGGTGAAAGAGAACACGTGTGAATTCATACTTTGGGAGCCGAGCCTCACGGATAACGTATGTCTTTTCACTTTGGTGATTGTGTCAAAGGGGATCCCATCATCCCACTACTACCTATGAAGGACGCTCAAAATTGGTCATGTAGTCTTATTACTATTTTGATCAAAATTGGATTTTTAAAAAGTTTTTGTTTTATATTTTAAAAAGTTATAATCTATTTTTGGTTTTTTAGGATGTTCTATTAATTTTGTTTTAAATTTAGCTAAAAATTGTTGGATTTACATATTTTAATGGTTAAGTGTGTATAATTTCAGGTTTAGGGTTTCACTACGGGCTCTGTGGCTAGGGTTCACTAGTCGCAACCCTGGTCTCAATGGTTTGCGCGGGCGGCTCTCTCCCTTCCAAAGCGAGTGGACAAGAGTTTACGACGGCTTGAGAACGATGGCAGCGAGCCCAGCGGACGTGTGCCTTCTGAGGCTAGTTGTGGAACTTCGATGGCGGCGTGTAGGGGTCGAGTTTTTTCGGGTTCCCCCCCTGCCTGCGTCTTTATATCCTAGTGAGAGTGTTTCTTCTTATCGGTGCTGATTTTCAAGGGTTCGTGGGCTCGTTTTCGGGGGGCACATTCTGATTTATTCGCAAGTGTTGTTTTTCGAGTGTTCGTGGGCACATTTTTCAGGGGTGTATTAGTGATTGATGCCTAAATTTTATGGTGGAGGTTGCTTCGGGCCATTCTTGTATTCTCCTCGGTTTCCAGGCCTCTCTTGTTCTCTTCCGTCTTGGCTTGAAGAGGCTTTGGACCAGAGCTTTGAGGTCCACTGGGGGCAAGTGGTGGTTTGGTTAAAACTTTGAGGTCCTTTGAGGGCGAGCGATGTTTGGGTAACAACTTTGAGGTCCTTTGGAGCATGCGGATTTTGGTTTTAACTTCTTTTCTTGTTCTTGTTGGGATTTTTTTGCCCTGCATGTTTTTTTTTTATTTACAACCTGTGTTGGTTTTGGTGTCTACTGGGGATGTTTGTGGTTTTGTTTATAAGCATGGTCATTAGACTTGTACTGCTTTGAGCATCTGTGGGGTCATGAAGATGTAAAAAAATTATATTTTCATTAATATAATTGAGCAAATTTTCTACTCGAAAAAAAAGTGTGTATAATCTTAGTATTCCAAGAATTTTCAAGATTTATATATTTATAAATACCATTTAAACAATAGGAAATTGTGATTTTACCCAAATTTATATAGTCAGATTCCAATGAAAAAGACCAAAACTTAAAACATTTAGACAACGCCTTTTAAAAATATTATTATTATTATTATTATTATTATTATTATTATTATATATATAGACAAGTTAGAAGAATGCTTGGAAAAAGCAGGTTGTGTCGGCCCTACTCTCACTAGTTTCGTCATCAATCTTCTTCTTTATGCCGATGATATTGTTCTTATGGCAAGGAGTCCCCATGATCTTGAAAACCAACTAAGAATCCTCAAGGATTTTTGCTCCAATATGGGTATGACTATTAATACTGATAAGACTGAGATCATGATTATTAAATCCAATAAGATCTCTTATGATACCTTTGTATATGAAAACAACAACTTGGAGGAAGTGACTTGATACAAATATCTTGAAATTGATATTCACCACTGTAAGCTCAATTGGAATTATAACATTGAGAAAAGGATTATTGGGGGATCGAAAGCTTATTATGGGCTTGAAAACAATTGTAAATCAACCGATCTTTGGAGTTGGGATAAGAAGAAACTCCTCTTTGAGACTCTTGTTACACCTGTTATTCTTTATGGATGTGAAGTCTGGGGTTGTAGTATCTCTCGTGAAT